>BRDA01091309.1:0-11100 GCA_036984385.1 Crenuchus spilurus
AAAAAGAAAAATCTGTATCAGCTATACATGCAGTATGTGTATGCAAGTTTTCTCCCTTCACTCTCAGTATATTTCTTAATAATGAAGACATTTTAGAGTTTCAGAAAAACACTTACACACTCCAGAATACATTTCTTATAAGCTTTGTAATGCTAGAGTGTCTACTGAAACCCACGGAGTGCTTCTTTTTCCATTGGAGAGGACATGCACTGCTAATCTAATACAGTATGTAGGTTAAAGTCCTTTATTTTGCCTTTGAGTAACACCTAATAATACACCGCAGTTGTACAGTGTAAATTCTTGTAACATTAAATTTACTGTGTAATTTCTACATACACTTAGGTACAAAAATTATAGTCAACAGAATGTTATGACCACCTACCTAATGTGGGACTAACCACCCTTAGTTCAGAGTGTTTGCTCATTGGTGATCCATGACACTTTCCTCTATGCTTCTGAATTCATTACAGAGGTTAAATGGTCCACCCTGGTGCCTCAATTGTTCTGTACCACTTTCCAAAGTCATTGTTACTATCTGGCATCAATGGCCCATGGGACACCACAGTTATGCTGTAGGGAGGCACTCAATGAATAAGAAGTTCAGAATTAGTTACACTTTCAGTATGGAGGCTCTAGAACATCCTATGAAGTTAGCGGCTTCCGAGATGCTACCACCCTTCACCAGTACCCTATTATCATGCCCTTTTGGACATCAGTCAAAAAACATCAGAGGAGCTCATGTTGCTTCTGTATCTGCAGATTAGGTTAAACATTTTGCCAATGTCGTTTGCACACAATGGACTTTGACCTCTGCATTTAACCCATCCATGCAGTAAAATACACACACTATTGAACACAATAGGTTGTGAGAACATATGCCCAAAATACAATAACAAATTCAGGTAAAGAGAATGAAGGTATTCAGTCAGAGGATTGTTGTATAACTGAGTATTTGAATAATCAGATTCCTGCTGAAATCAGGAATGACATTGTCAGTCTTCTCCCACTCTCTCATCAGCTCTCCCTCCTTTTTTTCTGCTATCTTAAAAAGCCATGCCATTTTTCTGACTTTTGTGCCAGATCGTCTAAAAGCACTGCAGGCACTTATGTTGTTTGTAATATCAGTCCATTTTTTTCTGCGTTTGTTAGAATGCCTGAAGCTTTAGGAAATGTCCAACAGATGATTTAATCCTTTGTTTGATGAATGATGTTTTCTTCCACTGCTCACAATTTTTCCTCACTATTGCAGGGAAGGAGTATTCAAAATTTGAGCCTATTTAAAGATATACAACTAATCATCTTATTCATGCCCCGCCCACAAAAACTTACTTCTGTAGACATTTTGAAGAATTCTATTTGACTTAATGAGAAATTGATGCCCATAATTTCTGCTCCTTCTTTCAAAATGAAATATATTTTCATATATTTCAAATATATATTTTAATTATGTTTGGTAAATGGTTGCCAACATAGATGTAGATTTTGTTGTTTATGTAGCCCAGGGATCTGCAAATCCAGTCCTGGTGGGCTGATGTCCTGTAAAATCTGGTGATTTCCCTATTCAACACAACAGGTTCAATTAATCTGTTTTATAGGTGTCTGAGCAAGGAAATCACCAAAATGTGCTGGACACTGGATTTGAAGATCTCTGATGTTTAGAACATTGGGAAACAAGGTGTAACCCATGACCATACTACACCAAATAACATATCTACCAAACTTTTCTAATATACAGACAACACTCCAGTGACATCCAGTGATGCTTAAGATGTTATTCTTTAGAACATATGGATGTATGGAGCTACTGACAGTGATAATATAGTGATACAAACATAAAATCATACTGTGTTATAAAACACATCCTCTACTCTGTGATGCATTATTTATGCTCTTGATGCATCTGGAGTGAGTTGAAAAAAGTCTTGGTGATGTATTTGGATGGGAAGGTTTCAGCTGTTCAGGTGACTATTGGGTTCTAGTTTTTGGTAGTCTTGTAGTTCTTGTACAGTTACTGTAATAACATTAGTCTTGCAGTTCAGCTTTTAAACTAAAGAAGCCAAAGTTGGTATCCAAACATGCCTTGACTGACTGATATCTTCACTACCGGTCAAAAGATTTAGAACAGTTTTAGACAGTTTCTTGTATGTGTCTAGTTGGCCAGGGGTTCATCCTACAAAAAGATAATGACCCAAAACATAAGTCCAAGCTCTGCCAGAACTACCTCAGGAACAAAGAATACAATGCTAAGCTTGAAAACATGGAGTGGCAACACAGTCTCCAGATTTAAACCTCATCCAGCTGATTTGGGATGAAGTGAAAAGCAAAGCAGGCCTACAAGTGCCAACATTTATGTGACGTTCTGCAGCAGATTTGTGAAGAACTGTCTGAAGAATATTTTATGTCTATTATAGAAAGAATGTCACTAATGTGTTCAGCTGTTATATCTGCCAAAGGTGATACTCTGATGAGTTCAAAGTTTAGATACATTTTGGTCTATAAATTGATTCAATGAGTTCTTATTTTCATTTCAGAGTGCAATGAGACATATATTTTTTTCTTTAATTGATTTAAATTAAAGAATAAGTAATAATTATGACTATTATCAAATATGGGTGTAATAATGGTACTGTACAGCATACAGTTATTAAAGGCATTGATAACAATTCAAATACAGATTTGGTTAAAATTAAGTGAATGTAAAATTATGCAGTAATCAATCCATCAAATATATGATTCACATTAATCTATTAATGAAACTTTAAGTAGCACTCCCAAAAATCACTGAATATATGAGAGGTACACATATCTACTGCAAATAAATGGCAAATATCTTGACTCTGGCTTTGTCAGTGCTGTATGCCAGAAATGAGCTTAGTAATAAAGTTAGACATTGCAAACGTGCTGCAGTCATAGTGACAGTAGAACTGAGTGTATGTAATCATTTTTTGTTCCACTTTTGTGGGATTTCAGATCAGAGGTCCATCACCTTCGAACACACACTCAGATGGAACAGAAGGTCTGGGTCAAACACAACTGCCTAAAAAAATACTGGAGAAAATCTGCAGTCTGATGTCCACAATGCTCAAAAATTAAAATGCATAAATAATAAAAATAAAATACAGTACCACACAATTTTTTTTTTAATTGCATAAAAATGTTCATTTGTGCTCAGAATTTGTAGTATATTTTTTTATTTTTATTAAAAATATATAAATATTTTATTTATATATAAATATAAAATATTTTATTATTAATATTATTTACATGTATAGTGACATTTCAAGCTATTTTTGCTTTACTTTTGATAAGTAGATCTTAAAACTTAAATCAGAAATCTAGAATCTCAGATTAATAGAATATTTCATTTCAAGTTTGAGCAAATTACTATTCAAGCAGCATCAATAGTTAACCAAAAAAGCTAATCTAAGAAAAATAAGACAGTTTACCTGATGAATTAGATTATGAAATTCAGCCACCTGGTTCCTAAAATGCACTACAGATGGACATAATATGGAAATAATACAATAATGAGCAAAAAATGACTTTGAAAGGAAAACTAATGGAGCGCATTCCAGTCTTCATCTTTACTTTCATCTCAAACATAAAAAGTACAGTATGGAGTTCATTGTCCCATTAAAGGATAATTGAACCATCTGTGCTCCTTTCAAAATTAGTTCTGTCATAATAATTGTTGTTACGTTGGACAAGCTTTAGATAATTTAACCACACATTGTCATTCCATCTAATCAGACACTGTAGCACAATGTGTCTTGAGTCAATATGTAACCTTGACTTTTCAGTTTACAATGGTGTGCCATCAAATTGCACTGTGCTATCCTAGTTTGTTCCTAGACCATTGGAAACAATGATGAATGTGACATCTGCATAGCATCTGATATATTATGACAGCGTTGTCGCTCAAACCATCTAATTTGAGTCATTCAAAATAAAGTAATAAAAATTATTACTTTATTAATTAAAAATTTATTTTGACAAAAATCATTGAACTGGAGTTTTAAAGATCTGTGCAGTGGCTAAGAACACATTTGTGGGCAAAGCTTGGGTAATTAATATGCAGATTGTTTTAGAATCCCCACAGACTGCTCATGCAGTTTTTAAGTTGGAATGGTTAATACGACTCTGCCACTCTTCAACTTCTTTGCCAGGTGGACAACTTATCACCATGTGAGGAGTGACTGCCATAATCAAACATAATAGAGATGCTGGGGTGAAGCCAAGATGTGTTGAAACAAACAGAATAATTTGTCATGCTGAAACTGGTGGCAATCTAATCTAGAAATCTATTGTCTTTGAGCATTTCTAAGTCCATGCTGATGGGTAAGTTTTGTGAGTTGTTCCCAAACACAGTCTGAGCCATTCCTTGGCAATAAGAAAAATAATTTGTTTGATACAACCAGGATAGTGATAGTTTCAAAGTCTTCCTTGTTTGCTGTGTGTAAAATATGCAGTTTGAGTTCTGATTCTATGGTATTCTTGTAATGATGTCTGTGTGAGTGCATTTATCAGTGAAAAAAGTGTACACTGGATGTGTGTCCATAATCAATACATGTCTTACGCTCAAAAATGTTTCTGCATAAGGACAAAAATAGCTGCGTGATTCATTTGTTCCTTTGGTAATGACGAGTTTGAACTGCTTCTCCAAACAGTGGTACCTTTAACTGCTCTCTCTCTCTCTCTCTCTCTCTCTCTCTCTCTCTCTCTCTCTCTCTCTCTCTCTCTCTCTTTATTTCTCACCTTTCTTGTGGTGTTCATGTTCAGAGAATTTCTTGATTGCTTGGCACATTCACCATCTCAGTGGTGTCCCACCTGCTCTCGGCTGGAGACACTTAAAAGGCATCCAGTAGGATTCCTCTTATCAGACCTTATGTGAGCCTGAACTCAGGAAGATTTCTGCAATATCTCTGTACAATTCAGTGGAGCCCAGATTCACGGTTCTTCAAGCCTTAAATCCTACTCTGACACTGCTGATAAAGAATGTATTTTGGGCCCATTAGTGACTTTTATAGCATTTTCTGATGGACAGTGTGATAAGGTATGGTGCAGTTACTAATCTGAAACCAGACCTCACTAAACCCTGGTTGGGTAATTCTGTTTTCCTTTTTACAGTAATAGTAAGTGAACATAGGTGAAGTTCGCTATGGGTCTCTAAAGCTATACAATTTTATCTTGGCCAAGTTTAAGCTCTTTCTCTAAAACAACCTGTATTCCAAAAGGTTAACATGCAGCATGGTATGATACATACTCAAAAATTTCTGAAAAACTTAATCTAACATCATTTTTGTTTATGTCCCAATACATCTGCAAAAATACAATGTAAATTGAAAATTGAAACTGGGACAGTTTATCCTCCATTGCTACAGTAGGAAAAGAATTAGGTAGGAACTAAAAAGGGGATAAAACGTGTACCACCCTGATCAAGATTAACTGTTTAAATGATCAAAAATAGTATTTATTATTAACATTAGCATTAATAAAAATATGGTATTGTTATTATTATTATTATTATTATTATTATTATTATTATTATTATTATGCAAGCCATCTTTCTCAGTCCCTACTACTAAAAATAAGTTCTTCTAAGGGTTTAAAATTGCTCAAATTACTTTCAAACCTGATCTGTTGTTGAGACATGGTTTGGCTCAGGATGATCCAGTTCTACCCTGGATATTTGTCCTTGGACACATTCTACCATTGTAGTTGACTCATGGTAATGGACAGGTAATTTGATTCATTGCTCTTTTATTTTATACATGCCATTATACTAGTCTTTACTATAACAATTAACTTTACTGGTCGAACTGGTCGATCGTGTCCCTCGTGGTATTCTGTGGGGGGTGCTTCGGGAGTATGGAGTCCGGGGCCCTTTGTTAAGGGCTGTCCGGTCCCTGTATGATCGGAGCAGGAGTTTGGTCCGCATTGCCGGTAGTAAGTCACACCTGTTTCCGGTGCATGTGGGACTCCGACAGGGCTGCCCCTTGTCACCGGTCCTGTTCATAATTTTTATGGACAGGATCTCAAGGCGCGGCCAAGGGCCAGAGGGAGTCCAGTTTGGAGACCATAGGATTTCATCTCTGCTATTTGCAGATGATGTTGTCCTTTTGGCATCTTCAAACCGGGACCTTCAGCATGCACTGGGGCGGTTTGCAGCTGAGTGTGAAGCAGCTGGGATGAGAATCAGCACCTCTAAATCCGAGGCCATGGTTCTCGACCGGAAAACGGTAGCTTGCCCTCTCCAGGTGGGTGGAGAAGTCTTGCCTCAAGTGGAGGAGTTCAACTATCTCGGGATCTTGTTCACGAGTGAGGAAAGAATGGAGCGTGAGATTGACAGATGGATTGGTGCAGCCTCCAAAATAATGCGGTCGCTGCAGTGGTCCGTTGTGCTGAAGAAGGAGCTGAGCCAAAAGGCAAAGCTCTCGATTTACCGGTCAATCTACGTTCCTACCCTCACCTATGGTCATGAGCTTTGGGTAATGACCGAAAGAATGAGATCGCGGATACAAGCGGCTGAAATGAGTTTCCTCCGCAGAGTGGCTGGGCGCTGCCCTTAGAGATAGGGTGAGAAGCTCGGTCACTCGGGAGGAGCTCGGAGTAGAACCGCTGCTCCTCTACATCAAGAGGAGCCAGCTGAGGTGGCTCGGGCATCTGTTTCAGATGCCCCCTGGATGCCTCCCTAGGGAGGTGTTCCAGGCATTTCCCCCTGGGAGGAGGCCCTGGGGAAGACCCAGGACACGTTGGAGAGACTATGTCTCTCGACTGGCCTGGGAACGTCTCGGTGTTTCACCCGAGGAGCTGGCTGAGGTGTCTGGGGAGAGGGAGGTTTGGGTTTCCCTGCTCAGACTGCTACCTCCGCGACCCGGCCCCGGATAAGCGGTTGATAATGGATGGATGGATGGATGGTCGAACTTTGATCAACAGCATGAATAACCTAAAACTAAGATGTGAACCTACTAAAAATGGCAAAAAAGGGCGCGTTTTAGCAACCAATCATTGCTTTGTGGGGGCAGATCCTTGCAAGTCCAATCACCATTTTTACATATTTAGCACTTTTAATTGACCTTGACCTTTTTTTTTTTTTTTTTTAGCAAAAACAGTTGAAGTACGAAGTGGTGAATTAATGTTAATGTTACCTTCTCATGCAAGTCAGAGATGAAGAGTTTATATGGTGGTACTGTGTTATAATAATTTTATATTAATATACTGGGGAAGGGGCATTTGAGCATATCTGAATATTATATATTGGTATAACTGCCTTACTATGGAACATGAACAGTGTAGAGTAAGCAGTAATAAAGTGCAGTGCAGATGACACACAATGATGCATGAGGGCTGGATAAATTAGAGTAAGGAGTTGTTCAGTCTAATGGCTGCAGGAAGAAATGACCAACAAAGCATTTGCTTCCTTCAGCCAGGCAGCAGCAGTCCTCTGTGTGCAGTGTTTTATGGGTGGGTGAGAGGGATTCTTTATTACCACTGAGATCATTTCCTGCATACTCCTCTCCGCAATCATCTCCACTGTGCCCAGTTTAGCCCCAGGACTGAGCTGGCCTTTCTAATGATCTTGTTCAGTCTGTTTGTGTACTTTGCTGTGATACTGCTGCCCCATCACAGAGCAGTATAAAAAATAGCACTTGACACCACAGATTCATAGAAAGTTCTCACCAGTGTGCCTCTCACACCCAAGGACGGCAGTCTGCTCAAGGAGTAAAACACTATTCAGTCCATAAAGCTATTCAACAGGTTGCTGTACTCCTCCATCCTTTCCCTCCTTAATACACCTCAAAATAACAATGTCATACAAGACCTTTTGCAGATGACAGGCCTCAGAGCCTCATGTGATATCAGAGGTATAAAAAGTAAAAAGAGAGCAAGAAGAGTCCACTGTGGAGCACTTGTGCTGCTTACAGTCTGTTCTGACACACAGTTCTGTAGACACATGTATCATGTATGCCTATAGATGTGTGGTATATGTTACACCAAATTTCAGTGTAAATGTTTGAATTTTATGAATCTCAGTATTTGCTGCAAAACATTACAGTCAAATTTTCCAAATTTTCACACTTTCTTCACAGTTTTTAAAATACACCAATCCAAATCAATTTCCTTATGTAATTAAATCAGTTAAAGAAAGCTTTAGTTAATTTTGTCATCAGAATCATCCATGACCTGATCCTATTGATCCTGGTGCCTAGAATTGAGCTTTGTAGTGATGAGTCTACTATGTGTGTGTATGTGTGTGTGCATGAGAGAGAGAGAGAGAGAGAGAGAGAGAGAGAAGAATTCATAGCGGTGAAGGTGATCTATTCCACTTTTTGATGATTGCTTGCCATGGCTGTCTACAAGAGAGATGAGTCTATTGATTGGGATCTTAACTCTCCTTTAACCACCATTTGCTGCTTGATCATCAAGAGCATCCAGTAGAATTTTTACTTTGAATTATTACCCAATATAAGATAAAATGATAAAGTGAATGTTTATTGGTTGTGGTGTAATAATGGCATTGCATACAATTTAGTTTTGTATGTGAAGTCAAACTATAGACTTTTTTTTTTGGATGTTGCTGATCAGCCAAGAGATATTTGGAGAGATCTGGACATGATGGGCGAGAAGTTTGATGTATGTTAGCTAAATAGTTATGGATATTTACTATTTAGTTGACTATTCAGTTTGACTATTAACTTATTAAATTTTAAATGACAAAACTTTACTAAATTGACTAATTGACTACCTGTGGGGTTAGTGGGAAAATAGTGCAAATTTGATTTGTGCCAAAATACTTCTTTAAAGGTCTGAATCTTGAACTTCTCATATTATATATTAATGTAGGAACAAATAAAAGAGCCAAATAATATCTTATAATCAGTTGGCCTGCTGGTGATAAACTGACCACTTCTGTATTTTTCTATTTACCACATATTTTGTAGTAGTGGTATGTGGTTACCACAGACAATAATTGCACTTTTCCTTTACTTAATAAAAGAATAGATAACTTGCACTTACTGTAGTCAATGGACATGCCCATCTTGCTTCTCTTATAAATGTAAATGTCAAGTGTTATCAATGGTAACAACAGCTCCCCAATAAATGGATCTAGAGCACTGTGAGCACACACTTTGGTCTTTTCTTACCATGCCTGTATGACATCTGTTAATGGGCTGGGTACCAGCATGTCAGAAACACTTGGCCATGGTAGGCCTAAAGGCAGGGCAAAATTAGGATGCATTGGAGAAAAAGGTCACATTAATAAGTGACAAGCAGCACACAGTGCAGGCCAAGCTTCATTATGGAGGTTGCTAGGTGAGGGCTGAAAACATGAGGAATGAAGGCCAATCTCTGATTACTTGGATGTGTGCAATTTCCTAGCATCAAAGGCAGAGCTTGCCCATAGCATAGACAGTATACAGGTGCCCAGGCCCCAAAATTAAGGGGTAAAAATAATCTAATTTGTACTATTTATTACTTACTGTTATTTTTAAATAAAATGAAAGACAACAAGAAGTGGCATGTAATGTAATGTGATGTATAAATATTTAATTTGTTGCATAGTAATAGTTACCATCAGATGCTCAGAGTAAAGTTACTAGGTGCATAATGTGACTCATTAATTTAATGAGCAGCTAGCTAGATAATGTGACTAATTTAATAAACATCTACTGTTTGGTAATTAATTAAACAGCTAATTGTTTGCTAATTTAGTAAACAGGTAGCTAGATAATGTTTGCTAAATAAACAGCTAGCAAGATGTTTGCTAATTTAGCAAACAGCTAGCTAGATAATGTTTGTTAATGTATTAAAGAGATAGCTAGGTATGTGATTGATTAATGTGATTCACTAATTAAATAAACAGCTAGCTAGATCATATGACTTATTCTATTACTACTATACTATAATGTGACTTGCTAATTTAATTTAATAATCATCTAGCTATAAAATGGGACCAACTAATAATAAACAGCTATATAATGTCACTAATAAACCTAAATGTTTGCTCTTTAAATAAACAACTATATAGATAATTTAGTAAACAGCTAGTAAGATGTTTGCTATTATTTAATAAACAGTTATGTAATGTGACTTGCTTTAATAAACTGCTAGCTAGATAATGCGACTTTCTAATAAAATAATCTGCTAGGTAGATAATGTGACCTACTAAGTTAATAATCAACTAGCTATATAATGTGTCGGTGATAATTTAATAAACAGCTTCCTAACGTGACTCACTAATTTAATAAATGGCTAGCTAGGTAATGTTACTTGCTAATTTAATAATCAATTAGCTAGACAATTGCTAAATTAATAAACAGCTAGATCATGTGACTCACTAATTTAATAAATGGCTAGCAATATGTTTGTTAATTTAATAAATATTAAGCTTGCTAGCATTACAAAAATAGCTATCTAGCTGTCTAGCTAGAGCTAGTGTGAGTTACTTTCACCCTGAATTAATTAAGGAAAGTTGGAAAGACCATTCAGGTGTTTGGGAAATACCTTACATAAAACAAAAAATGTATTTCTCAAAATTACCTGTGCTGCCTTCACAAACAAGCCATTATCTGCCTGAAGAAACCAGGCAAACATTTTTAGTTTAATCTAGTTAGTTAGCAAATATTTTAACCCCATTACTGCACATCCTTGGCCACAAGAAGACACCTTGTCAACCATAACATCTTCCAGAGAAGCAGCATCTAGTGGTCCTGTCTGCTCCACCTCAGTACATTCCAGTGAAGCAGCATCAGGGATCTACAAAAAATGTTGCACCAATAGACCCTACTGACTGGCCATCTGATCTGATTGAAGATATTGTTCTCAGAGGACCATATAAAATGGTTTACTTAATATAGTATTATAATTACAGTATTTGTGTCTTATATATATATATATATATATATATATTATTTAATGTCACTTTTTTAAAATGCTGCTTTTACTGTTGTTACGCTCTGCCCTCTGTCTAGAGGTGTGGAGGACAGAGTGACAAGTATGGTGAAGTGTAGTGTGGTGAATGTGTGAAGATACACTGAGTAAGGCTTAGGAGACAAAACTGAATATACAATTGAGATATTTACTGAGAAGATTGCAAGT
>BRDA01091311.1:0-14600 GCA_036984385.1 Crenuchus spilurus
TTAAAATAAAGTGTACAAAATATTACAAAAAAAACAATATTTAAATTATTGTATTGCATGTCTGTATTATTTGTTTAATGCACCTTTCTGATGTGACACATGACCATACAAACAGCAGGACTAGTTATATCTCTGCCAGTTTAACTGTCTAGAACACAGATTAACCAAATTTCCCCCAAAACTTTGGGCACATCAAAGTCTAGTAACAGTTTTGTCCTCCAGTCAACACACATTTCCCTGGCCAATTTCAAACACAGCCCAACCAATTTGGTATGAAACCACTTAATCTGGCAACATTGCAAGCACTGGATGCTGTAAAGATTGCACATTTCCCCGTGTAGTTGGTTAATGTGAGGCTCATGTTTCTAAGCAACATAACATAGCTGACTGTTAAAGATAACTGAACTCTGTTTGTGCGAGTACAGAATATAAACACAGTTCAGTTACTAATGTGTGTGTGTGTGTGTGTGTGTGTGTGTGTGTGTGTGTGTGTGTGTGTGTGTGTGTGTGTGTGAGAGAGTGCAGAAGCATGTTAATGAATTCTCTTGTATTTAGTAGCTTTATAGCTCTCCCTATATAGTGCAATACTTATATAGGGAGTGATTTCGATCCTCAACTCAACAAACACCACAGATCAAAGTAACTTCCAGTAACTTCCGGGTTACACAAACATTAAAAAACAAAATCATCACAAACAAAAATTTGTTTCCCATTTTTATGTGTAGCATCAAATCAAAAGCACAAAAGGCCGATATTTGTTTTTTGGCATTATATTCAAAAACTAAAAATGAAATAATGAAATTTTTTTTCATATTCTGGTTTTTGATTCTGAATCAAATATCAGTTGAACGAATGATAAATGGATTCTGTAGACTGAATGAGACTGAATAAACTGAATGAGGAGGGTCATACTGCTGTAGACTGAATAAGCAGAGCATAGATCAACATGACTAAAGACCTGAAAGAGTAATGGACTAAATTGCTTTAGGGTGAGTAGGTAGGTCTGTGTGAATATGTTGTGTGTAGTGACACCACAAAATCTATTCATTAAAAATGACCTGTTTTTGCAGCATATATTGACTATGTGAACTGGAGAGTGAGCAATATGTTTTACTTCATCTAGTGATGTGGACCCTTAAATGAAAAACAGTTTACATGTACATGTAAATAATTTGCCTCTAATTCCTAAAATATCAGTCAAAATTGTTCTTAATGGTCTGAGAAACCTGCAGACCAGTAAAGAGTGCCTAACAAACAATGAGCAGAGTAAAGATGGCACCAAGCCTCTGCTATCAAATGCTCAAATCTTAATGAGGAACAGATATTACAGTCTGTCTGATTACATCTTAATTGTCTGTGCTAAAGATGACAATGCTCAAGCTATTTAAAGCAAAAAAAAAACGTATGACCCCTGAGAGAGAGTTATCTCAGCATCAAAGATTCAGAACAGACAGTAAAAAATAAATAACAAGTGAAACTTAACCTTCTGCTTTCATTATACATGCTTAACAGTGACAGGTCCTTCTTTTTTCTGTTTAACTGCTTTAGAACTTTTACATTATGTGGACTCATACGTCTCTTTTACAACAATAATTCTTTAACATCTAAAACTGCACAAACCCAGCAGGGTCCATTCCTTACATTCAGAGGTTCATAACTTTACTTTAGCCTAAGATACATACAAAAGGTCGTATTAAAGTTGAAATCCTCTTATTTCTTCTCACGTTGTTCATTTCTACTATTTTGATCTGCCAATCAAAGATTTTGCTTCAAAATAAACCATGTGCCATCCTCTGCAGTTGGAATAAGCATTAAAATTATGAAAACATGTTGGAAGAAACACTGAGAAATGTTGAGGAGTTGATTTTTGGTTTGGTTGCAGACTGAGCACTGAGAACAACGACCTCTTGTAGAGGGGTATTGTAGAGTGGTGGCTGATAGCAATGTCCATGTTCAGTATTTAATAGTGGCCCACATACCACATGGAATGATGGCACAGGATTGTTTAAGGTGGCATTGTCAGAATTTTAAGCTAAGTCTAGTTCTAAAACTGATATTTGAGTGGTGGGTCACATCTGACAGTTTAGGTTTAAAGATGGCAGAGATGTTACAGCTGTAACAGTTACATTATTAACACTTGAGAGTCATTTTGAGAGGCTGTTTTGAATGCTTTAGATTTTATCTTTATTTACCAGATAAAATTATTATTATCATGTCAACCTTATGGCAGCCTTATGAACAGAAGGTTACTGGATCAATCCCCATAACCAGCAGGACACGAATGAAGTGCCAACCTCTCAAGGGCAAGTGTATTCACAGCCCCCTAGTGTGTGTGTTCACTAGTGAGCCATGAATCATTTCTGTAAAAGAAATGTGTGAGTGTGAAAAAGGCTTAACTTGATTTAAAGATTCTTCACACTCACAATTTCTATTACAGAAATGATTAGTTAAGGAACAAAACGTGGTTCTTCTATGGCATCGCTCAAAGAACCTATTGTAGCACCTTCATTTTAAGAGTGTAATAGTAAATATTATAATGAAATGAAACTATATACAACTATTTACAATAAAAAGCAGATGTGAAGTTCATTTTTGTCCACTTGGTGACAGTATTTGTAGGTCCTGCTGCATTGTGTGGCCTCCTTCAATGTGTAAATATTATTGTATAAGTTTTTACCAAATTCTGATTGCTTAATCACACAATTAACACTAAACAATAAACACTAAAAAATATCACATTTTTCTGACTCCACTAAAGAGCTGGTTAACATTAGCTAGTATTTCCTTCATTTTGGTTTATGCTGTTTGTAACCATTTATCTGTAATGGGTAAAACAGAGAAATGTCTCAGATTTGCACTAATATTAACTTTATTAGCATGTTAGTCTACCAGCTAGCTATGCTGGTTACATTTACATTATTATGCCTGACCAATCCATGAGCTTGACAATTTTGTTTTTGCAAATATCAGTCCATTCATCCATCATCTTCCACTTATCCTGCTCCATGTCACGGGGGTAAACCAGACCAGACATCCCTATTCCCAGACACCTCTTCTAGCTTGTATGGGAGGTTCCCAGGCCAGCTGAGAGATATAGGCTCCTCACCTTGTCTATAAGGGAGAGCATGGACACCACCCTGCAAAGAAATCTAATTTCAGCCACTTTTATCCATGATCTCATTCTTTGGGTCACTACCCAAAGCTCATGACCATAGGTAAGGGTGAGGGTGAGTCATGTGGTGAGGATTGGAATGTAGACTGACTGGTAAAGCAACCTCTCTTCAGCAAAACAGACCAGTACAGAGTCCACATCACTGCGGATGCTGCACTCACTGCCTGTCAATCTGCTGTTCCTTCTTAAACTCACTCATGAACAAGACCCTGAGATACTTAAACTTTGCTTAAACTTAAACTTACTTAAACACATGAGACCTTTTTTTGGTGAACTACCATGGTATCAGATTTGGAGGTACTGATTCTCATACTGGCCACTTCACACTCTACAAACTTGTCCAGTGAGTGCTGCAAAAAGCAGATATGGATACCAGAGGCCACCAACCAGACACCTTCCACCACTTGGCTATACTGAGAAATTCTGTCCATAAAAATTATGAACTCAATTGGTTCAATCACCTTTGGTCCCAACCCAATCCACATTGCAGCCAACCACCATTACTGCCTCTCGCACAGGTGGTGGGCCCATGTGAGAGCAGACCCATATAGATCCTTCAGGCTGAGCCTGGCTGGGCCCCATGGTTATGTGTCCAGCCACCAGGCCCCTTTTTTAGGCCTCAGGTGGGGCATCAGTGACCCTATTCCAGGTGAGGGAAATGAAATCATGTTCTAATTTCTTTTCATGGAGATCTTTTTTAGATCACTTTTTTACCACGTTGTCTTGGGAGAAGCTATTGCCCCAGACAACATAGCTATTGGGATCATGCAGGCATGCAAACTCCTCCATCATGATAAGGTAGTGATCTGAGGAGATAATTTAGATAACTGACACAATAATATCTCTCTATTGCCATTGTTGCAATATCTATATAGGTTGTAAATCTTTAAATGTTTTTATACTTTTGACCAATAACTCACTTACAGTGCTCCACAGTTAGAGAGTTACAGAACAGGGCTGCGTTTCCCAAAACGTTCTTAACGCTAAGTACTTTGTAACCTTGTACTTACGAACATTCTTAAATTTACGAGTGTTTCCCGAAAGCCTTTGTAACCCACGTCGTACTTAAACTCGTTTGTAAATCTACGAGTGGTCTGACCCTCTCATAACTCGCCAAGTTGTTCTTAACTTGAAGTTCACATGCAGTTCTGTCTGAGAAACAAAAGAGGGCACTGATCATTCTTTGAAATACACTCAGCCCATGCGTGTATAGGCTATACAAACAAGAGTTCATGAACATTTAAATATTTTTTTTAAAGCGTAATTGCGTCACGTAAATTAGTGCCAGCGTCCTTAGTTCAACACTGTGCATATATGTTCTTAAGTTTGAATTAAGTTGAAATTATTGTTTTAATGAAATAAAAAAACGAAGATTGCTTAAAGTATAATATATTATTTATTGATATAAACATATACATTACATAAATGCAATGTTTGTTTTTTTTTCCAGTGCAACAGTCGTAGTAGTACATTAATATATTGTGTCCCAAGCAATGGCTACAAATTGGCCTACTAAGTTTGTCAACTCTTAACCAATCAAATTCTCTGATTAGTCATGGACACGTAACCAAGAGGATTTGCCTATTTATAGGTAGGCTTGGCATGCAATGGACAGCAACTGCAAGTGAAATGTTTTTATTTATTTATTTGCATGCATGTAATGTAAATACTTTTTTGATGTTTGGTTTTATAATTATTGTTTACATAACGATACGTTTGTGGCTTAATAATGAAGAAATGTATGTAAATCAGTGGTTCAGTTTTCGACTGGCGATTTGACGCAGACACGAGGGCGGAGTCAACTAAGTGCTACTTAGGGACTCGTTCATAAGTTTGGAAGATAAGAAGGCTTTTGGGAAACAGTCGGAAAAATCGCATTCTTAAAGTTACATCGTTCTTAAAGTTGTTCGTAAATCGCCAAGTTCAATCGCTTTCGGGAAACGCACCCCAGATTTGTATCAGATTATTTTGTAATTCATGTACTTGTTTGTTTCCATTCACCCTGTCCTGACTTCAGACTTGTACATTTATCAAAAGTTAAGTCAAAAGTTACAAAGAAAATATTGTCAGTGTTTTCAATGACTTTCAAATTAATTTAATTATATTTGTTAAAAAAATAGAAATTGATGCCTGCAACCAACTCAGAAAATTCTGAGACAGAGGCAAGATAAGACAGAAAAGTACAAATAAAACAATTAGCATTTAACAGGTAACAGAAAAGGACATAAAGACTGAATATAAAAGGACCATCCACCAAAGAATTAGTCTTTGCAACCAAGCATGGGTTGTGTTTCACACTTTACTCCTAACTTGGTGAGAGAATTGTCAGTCAGTTCAAAGACAATGTTTCTCAGTAGAAGAAAAGAAAAACAGTTGCTGAATATGTGTGACAATTGAACCCTCATGTAATATTGTTTGAGAAACTGTCATGCTGCCATGATGGACATAGCCACGTGCTCTGGAGTATTTTGATAATGTCATTGTCACTTAACACAGTCCACAGCTGCTTTAAGAAGTGCAGCCCAAAACTTTACAAAGAGGAAGCTGTGTATTATCATTTTGTGCAGTAAGGCCAGCAGACTGGGTCCACAGTCATCTGGGATGGTCTGAAAGACAATGGAACTAAGTTCTATGGTCAGAAGAGTTCCATACAGGAAAGACCATACAGACTGTTGCATATATTGTTTTGTTGGAAAGACATATGCTTACCAGGAACTCAACAGGACCAATGGCAGACCTCATTCTGCACAAGTTACAACATTGTTAACTTTTCTGAAAATCATCAAGCACTCACACTATGTCTACAAAGCCACAAAGTCAGCATCACAATTACCCCATATTTAACTGATCCAAACATCAAACAAATGCATATCTCAAATTTTATTTACCTGCTGCTGTGGTTAGAAAAGGATTTTTACCAATCAGGACCAATCAAGGTCAAGTTAAAGACTAAAATATATTTGACTGTAGTGGGCAATAGAGGTATTATGATAATTATTTGATAATGATGGGATAATCAGTTGTATGAATTATGTGTGTATAATACAAAAACCAGACTGTTAATGAGATTTATTTACTACAAAACATTTAATGTACAGGTTATATATTATGAATTACTGCTCTGCACTGTATCTAACATTTAACTGTCTTTCTAACAGCAACCTACAATTACGCCATCACAACATGAAATAGTTCATTAAAATATGACAGGGGCATGAATTATTTCTACATTAGCAAATCACAACTGTTTTTAAAATGTATATGTATTCTGGAATAAGACATTTAATATCAACACCTACAGTATAGCTGATTTGTATTTTGGAACATTTGTCATCATGTGGGCCTTAGGCAGCTGTCTATTTTTACCAAATGCAATAAACTAGAAATGCCGCTGCTGACATTAGTAGAAACAGGGTTGGTTCTAGCTGTCCAAAACCAATGATTTTGTTGTATGTTGTAATAATTTTAATGCAAACTACACAGTAGTATAATGAAAATGTATCCAATTAAATGCAATATTATGTAAGGATGTTGGGCAGAAAATAGCAACATAGGCTAACAAATGGAACATCTTAGCTTATTCATTACATTATACACATAAAGAGATTAATATAGCAGCTTAATACATTTAGATTTTCTCCTTTTCTTTCCTCTTTTTTGCTAACCTCATGGCTTAGCACTTATCCATTTGTGGTGTTGATTTGACACTGGGGCATCATTACCCATCTCTCACCGGTGTTGACTAAGAGTCAATGCTAAACAAGTTCACCTTGGTGGTGCACAGTGTATAGACTGGTTTTATATATATTTTTAACAATACTATAAAACCTCAAACATATATCAGTATCATCACTGAGTTGTGTTTTATATGGCAGCACAACTGCATTTGTTCTGTACAAAGTTAGAGGTACACTATCCTCCCTCTTCCCCCTGCCTTGGGGAGACCTGAAGCCAACTTAAACCCCTCCATCTGGTACTTCTCAGTTGGAGACCTTACCAGACAGTAGCCTGCCTAGCTCACATCGGGGCATCCACTCAGGCAAGGTTAATTGGCCCACATGGTGATGTGATAATATCATTGACATGACATGAAAATATAATCATTCCAGATTTTTTTGAGTGGGCACCCTATGCTATATTGGTGCTACCCAAATCAACCACTTACTGTCAGATATACACCCTAAAAGTAATTTTAGTTAGCATTTTAACATTTGTTTTTAAACATTTTTTTTTGTAAATCAACACACTTTAAATTTAGTGAAAATATTTCTCTTGTTGTAAGTTAATGTACTTATTCTTGACTTGTTTTTAGAACATAAGTATTTTTTTTATCATACTGTATTTACATTAGATTTTATTATTATTGTAATTATTATTATTATTATTATTATTATTATTATTATTATTATTATTATTATTATTACTGTAAGTCTATATAAAGTCTTATGTGAACAAACACATTATATACCTTTGTCACTTTGTGTTATGAGGCCTTATTATAAAAAAATATGAATACTTGTGAATATTTTATACATGTTTATGAATGCACTTATAATGCATTATGCACACCAGATTCATATAAAATCTTTGGCAACAATATTTTTCATATTCTGTTGCAGAAAATGTTTGTCACTGTAACCATGTTAGAAGTGAACTTCATTGTTAATAATAAGAAACACATAAAGGACAACCTAAGAATGTTGGGTATCAAAAAAGTGTTTAAAGTAAAAGTGTAATTACATATTAACACTGGTGACATGAGTGCAGGAGGGGTTTTATTAATAACTGCACTGTCAACATTAAACTAGTGTTGAGAGTCAACTCCTAAAAATTCATCTCTAGGCTGCCTGAGAGGCAATGTTGACTCTAATGACTCTAGCTTGAAATGTTAGTCAAATTAAGTTGTTATATATAACTTGTTATTTCTACATTAAAAATAAATATTGTGAAAATGTATTTATATTATAATTTCATTCAAAAATGTAGACTGACATATTTTATATTCATTACATATTAAGAGATATTTCAAGCCTTTTTGTATTTACTGTTGATCAGTTTGGCTTATAGCTAATTAAAATCCAGAATCTCAGATTATCTGAATATTTCAGTTTGAGTAAATTACTAGTCAAAGAGTATCAACATTAAAAAACAGACTTGATATATAAAATATGACAGTTTCATTTTTGAAAGAAATTATGAACAATAAAAATTGTATAGTAATTAGATTTTGGGAGATGCACTAGTACATTGTAATGTGACTCAAATTATGGTTGCATCTTTTATCTGCCACTGGTGCTATCTATCATATAATATAATACCAGAACATCTGATTCATTATTTCATTGATGGATTGATGTTCACTTGATTATGGGAATCAAATGTAATACGTTTTAAACATAGTATTGGATCAAAACACTAGAACACAGAATACTCTGATGCAAACATGTTGTGTTGTGTTGAGTGCGCTTCTGTTAAAATGGGCTTTCTGGTTCAGAAACACGCTTGAATGTCTTTCCTGGTTTTCTGGCATTATTTATGGAAACACTATCCTTCCTCTGACATTAATAACAGAAAATGTTTATGGCAGGCCTTATACAGTGTTTATGTGTGTTTGCACTAATAGAAACAATCATAACAGAGCAATGCTGAATACATTCTTTCAAACTGAGCACACTTTCCTGTCTGAACAAAAATATACAAACAGTTTATTTCCTGTATCAAAACAAACTCACAAATGCTGAAATTACAGTGCAGAATTAGAAACAAATCAGGCTGAATGAAAAACAAATGAAAATCAGTCACTGCAATTGCATTTACACTCATTGTCCATATCAGCTCAGCTCAGCATACAGGTGCACTTTATAGCCTGTAGTCCATCTGTTTCTCTGTATACATTATTATCATCTTTTCACCTGTTCTTCAATGATCAGGACCACCACAGAGCTGCTATTATTTCTGTGGTGGATTATTCTCAGCACTGCAGTGACACTAAAGTGGTGGTTGTGTGTTAGTGTGTGTTGTGCTGGTGTGAGTGGATCAGACACAGCGCTTCTCTTCAGTGTCACTAGACTGAAAATAGTCCACCAACCAAAAATCTCCATTCTGTGGGCCAGGTCCCTCACAGGACTGTGAACAATGATTGTAGAAAGAATGAGGTGGTTATAATGAGGCTAGTCATTATATATCATCTCATCATGTATCATCATCATCACATTTGAGACTATGAATCAAAACCCACTACATTCCAAAATATTAGCTAGCTTTAGGCTGATTCCACTGTAGTTAAAGTAGTAAAATACTGTATGTGTAGTGACGTGGAACAGCATATGTGGAATTACAATAAACAGCAAAAAGTAGACAAAATTCATCAGTAGGCTTGGTGGTTAGCACGTTCGCCTCTTAGTGCTGAGGTCATGGGTTCAAGTCCCCATCTGGGTGGAGTTTCCATGTTCTCCCTGTGTCTGTGTGGGTTTCCTCCCACAGTCCAAAAACATGGAGTTCAGGTGGATTGGCTTCTCTAAATTGTCATTGTGTGTTTACTCAGTGATGGATTGATGCCCTGTCCGTGGTTTAATTAGGATAGTGTGTAATGCCCTGCCCTGCACCCGGTGAGGAGGTAGGGGACTAACCAGACCCTGATCAGGATTAAGCAGATAAGATAACTGATGGAATGGATCAGTATTTGTATTGATGATGTTCAAGGTATCATTGACTTCATCAAGTACTAGCCGATATTAAACCAAGCTTGACTACTTAAGTAAGAAAGCTTAACCTGTTGAATCTTCCAGCAGAACAGTTTTCCAAAACACACCTTAAAGACAACACAAAATGGATCACTGACTACAGAACCTAGTTCTACAGTTTATTCAATTCTACAAAGGATTATTTTTTCTTATTTTACATCTCTACTGTGTAGAAGAAAAATACACATCATTTTACACAGTTTATGCTTAAAGAAGTTGTGTATTTGAGATACTGTGAAGTCACAACAGTGCTTTTTTAAAAATGTTATATTTATACATATAACTTGTTTTCAATTGTTTATACTTCATAAATAAAAAAGAAAACACAGTTTGAACTATAATAAAACCCCATCTTCTACTCCATAATTCAAATGTGGTATGGATAACTAAGGGCTGATATAAAATGACAGTATTCTTGTCTTATTGCTGATGATAACTGCCACTTCCAAGGGTGAATCATAAGTGCTGAATCAGTTACGGAGTCTTTTTCTGTAAATGGTTCAGAATTCCACAAGAAACCAGTGGTTAGTTCTTCCTTATCTGTTCACATCGTTGATGAATGGCTCTGGTGGCCACCTTTCTGGCCTTGGTTCTGTTCCGGCATGTCCTTGGAGAACCCAGGGGCTTCGATAAACTGCCTCATTGTTTATAAGGATAAAGGGACAGACTGTGATGGATGAGGCTGCTCTACAAGATCACCAGAGTTCAGGCGGTTTCTGGTTTATGAGCTTGTTGAGCATGTTGGGTTTTGTGGGGACGCTGCCAGCTCAGTGTGGAGGATTCATACTGGTGTAATGATATAATCTGAAGGTACTAGTGTGCATTAAAAAACACAAAGTCATATTGTGTCATCCTGACATTGTAGAGGTCAAGTAGTCAACAAAACAACACTTAAGTATTTATGAGAACAGAAATCATCTTCTTGGCACTATTATTGTTTTATTAAACTACATTATATTTTGCATGTTACATTATATATACAGGTACATATATATATATATATATATATATATATATATATATATATATATATATATATATATATACACACACACACACACACACACACACACACACACACACACATATATATATAAAATGCTTTGCACAAAATTGTGGGAATGAATCAACAATCAAATTAAATGTTTTTTTTCCAACTTTTATAAAGACTTACATGTATCTGAAAGCAGCACTGTTGCACTGTTATTTCAGCAAATGTTGTTAATGGTACTCATGTTTTATTCAAAGAGCATTTAAGTGAATTAAGAAAATCTTTCACACAAATGAGTGTGCATTTTTTTGTTTTTTGGTTACTCTTGTCTAGTTGACAAACATCATAAATGCTACTGTTATGACACTGTATGTCCGTCTATCTATCTATCAATCCACCCATTTGTAATATTCCATCTGGTTGTGGCAAGGACTGGGTCATTGGCGGTTGTCTCATTGTGGCAAAGTCTCTAGGACATACTGCTTGCTAGTTGGCTCTGTAACCAGACCCTTTCCCAAAATCCAATTTTGACTATGCCATTGTGTGTGTGTGTGTGTGTGTGTGTGTGTGTGTGTGTGTGTGTGTGTGTGTGTGTGTGTGTGTGTGTGTATAAACATGGCTGTTTGTGTGTTTGTTGGCTGATGTGTTGAAGGCAAGGTCCGGAGTGGTAAGCCATAAAGCTGTCATCTTTTAAATCACACTGAGAGGCTGGTGACTCCAGGCTGGTGCAGTGCAGATTTATGGAGCTCTGAGGTGCTGCTGGATTGCAGGGTTTATATGGCCAGCAGAGGGAGAAGCTCTATTTATATAGGTGCAGTAGTAATCACCTATTAGCCCTTTCTGCAGGAGGCTAGCGTCCGTGGGCTTCCTGTGGTTGATCAGTGCAGCGTTGAAAGGGACCAAGTATGGGAACAGTGAAGGAGCTACTTGTGGTAGAATGGATGGAAACAATTACCAGCCCGAAGGAGCACAGCAACAATCAGTATTCTGCTCATTTAGGAGCAAAAGTGCAACACAGGGTGCCCCCTGGTGGCAGCTTCTGAGATTTGTGGAGCTGCATTGCGAATACAACATAAATGATACACAGTTTGTGTTTTTTATCAAAGTAATTGACCTTATACTAAAAATGAAGGCTTCTAAGTGTTTTTAGTTTGAATATACAGTTTGTGACAAATACTTCAATTGATGTAGAACCTCATTATAGGAGGTTACGTCCTTCACAATCACATCTTATGTGCTAAAATGATCATCCACATTAAGGCGTTCCTTAAGGATCACCAAAATGGTTCTTAAGGTTATTATGGAGACTAAAACAGCTCATCATGGCATCTCTAAAGAAACATTGTAAAATTCACTGAAAGGTTTGTTAGAGTATATTTTATGGCACAACTCTTTTGAAATCTGCTGAATAGTTCTTTAGGGAAGCAAAAGTGGTTCTTCTATAACAAGGCTGCTGGTGCTGGAGATCTATCAACCTGGAAATCTCAGATCCAACACACCTGACTTTCATATTCAGACGACCCTGAAAGTCTCCATTACATGAATCAGGTTTGTTCAAATGATTCCTGTTTGAAACCTACTAAATGTTTTAGGGAATCAAAAAGCATTTATTTTTATAGTGCCACTTAAGAGGAAATGTATTTAAAGCTCTTTAAAGAACCAAAAGTTTTTCTTTTACAGCATCATCCCAGAACCTCCCTTCAAAACTACTGAGTGGTTATCCAGGGAACCAAAAGTGGTTCTTTCACAGTATTGTGTGAGAAAATCCTTTTATGCACCTTTGTTTTTGGAAGTGAGGAACAAAGTCAGTGCTGTCTGATTTTATGCCATATGTTTCTGCACACCATGCCTGAAATGGTAGATGTGGGATCTCCCTATGAGGACATGATTTTTCTGAAGTAAAACCTCAGTTCCCCACACTGACTGATGAGGAGCTCTTAGTCATTCAGATCCCAGAACCGCGAAGCTCTCATTAACAGCTGCACATTTCTGGCCTGAGATTTTCTGGCCTGCTTCAGTGTTCTGTTTGTGATTATTCAGTTGTCCAGCCCAGTTTGCAGGAACACCCTCTAGTGGCACTCAGAGTTCAGCTAAACTCATTACCAAATTCCACAGGTTATAGTGAAGACACTAGGGGTGAAAAAAAATATTGATACACTTGAGTATCGAAGTATTATGCTTTGTGATACCATATCAGAATCAGGTACTGTAAACTGTCTGTGTGTGCTCACCCAGCAATGGATTGGGGCCCTGTCCTGTGCCCAGTGAAGGGGTAGAGAGCTAACTGCGATCCTGATCAGAATTAAGCAGATAAAATAATGGTTGAATGGATACCATATCAATTCTCAAAAACACAGTAACAATTGTCAATTAATAGATCATGTGCAACTATTAGTGGTAGCCAATTAAATTTCATTTAAATTACTGCGACCATGCAAATATTCCAAAACGTGTTCCGGTTACAGATTAGATACAATATATCTCACTATTAACTGTCAATATAATAATGATTGGCAGGACATGATTAACAAAAAGTAGCTCAGAAAAGTTAGAACAGTATTAAAAACAAAAAATATTTTGTGAATTGGTTTCCATAAGAAGCTAGAATTGATTTCATTTACAATGTAATTATTTAATTCATTGATACAATTGCATACACATTTGTGTGAGATTAGACTTTTTCCTATCTTGAATATTATTTCATCCATTGCAAATGTCATCTTGACCAGAGTGTAATGCTGTTTATGGAAAGACAATTGTCCAATACTTTTGGAAAATAAATTTAAACTTAAAGAAAACAGAACTATGACTTAGTAATGACATGTCTACATATTATAAACATGCTGAATATGAATATATAAATAAAGTAGTAGAAAGTGTAATAAGTCATGCCCTACTAAATTATCATACTTAATTACACAGTCCCAGCCATTTAGTAAAACTGGTTAAACTGTATAGAAGTTTATACAGTTTCTAGGTGGCTTGCAGAGTGAAAATGCACATTATGAGGGCAGTTTTGATCCTTTTGAACTGTATCTTTACTACAGTTTCATTTATATACCACCCAATGCATTACAGCAATCTGCAAAGTACAGTCAACAACACTTCATATACAGTTTCCCAGCCAGCAGGGGAAATCTCCCTAATCCATGGTCTACATCTTCTTCCTGTAAAATCTGAAATCTAATACAGATATTTAGAATCTCTAAACAGATATCATTGTGCTCTACTTGGGTTTGCCTAGCGTCTTGGTGTCAGAAATAAACTAATTTAGACTATTTCTACAGCAAACTTCAGTTTGACTCATCGGCTTAGGTCAGAAATTTGGGCTACATCAGAAATAATTTCCAGCATCAGTTCATAAAATGTCACATCCAAGTTTATCATTATTTAATATTCGTCTGCCAGTCTAATGTAACTTATAGATCTAATATATATAGATCTAATTAGTCGCATCAGATTTCTTCTGCTGTAACTGCTGTGCTTGGGGATTCCAGCAGACAAGAAGGTTTACATTTACTCAAGAATACAGGCAGTCCTCGATTTACGACTTTGATCCGTTCCTATGTCGCATAGTAAACCGAATTTCGGTGTAAGTCGGAACATACGTACATACTGTACATAAATAACATACTGTAAGCACTTATCCTATCCTAACACCTATCCTAACACAGTAATTATCCTTGCCTAGTTT
>BRDA01091311.1:14610-27937 GCA_036984385.1 Crenuchus spilurus
TCATTGTGCTCTACTTGGGTTTGCCTAGCGTCTTGGTGTCAGAAATAAACTAATTTAGACTATTTCTACAGCAAACTTCAGTTTGACTCATCGGCTTAGGTCAGAAATTTGGGCTACATCAGAAATAATTTCCAGCATCAGTTCATAAAATGTCACATCCAAGTTTATCATTATTTAATATTCGTCTGCCAGTCTAATGTAACTTATAGATCTAATATATATAGATCTAATTAGTCGCATCAGATTTCTTCTGCTGTAACTGCTGTGCTTGGGGATTCCAGCAGACAAGAAGGTTTACATTTACTCAAGAATACAGGCAGTCCTTGATTTACGACTTTGATCCGTTCCTATGTCGCATAGTAAACCGAATTTCGGTGTAAGTCGGAACATACGTACATACTGTACAAAAATAACATACTGTAAGCACTTATCCTATCCTAACACCTATCCTAACACAGTAATTATCAAAAAACACATTTAAAATATGTTTAATAATGAAATGAAACAGCCGCATATCCGTGTATTCTTCCGCCGCGCACACCAAAAAAGTAAATGGGAGATGTGTCGTAACCACGAAACATCATAACTTGGGGACGACGTAACACGGGGACCGCCTATATAACTTAATTTTGTTTTTTACTGTAACTACATTTTGCTATAATTTAGCTTTTAAATAAAATAAGAAACACATGTTAGTCTAAAGACACAGTGGTAGTATTTAATAGTGCTACTTGATTAATTATTAAATAGAAAAGTGAAACAATAACATATAGGGGGTAAATTCACAGTGTTTTAAGTTTTGGAGAATTTAAAAGAAAACCTGGGAAGAGACTGGACAAGGAGAAAATGTCTCTCCGTTGGAAAGAGATTAACACTCTACACACAAAACAAAATCAATCAAAAACAATGCAATCAGCCAGTACAACCCCAACATCACAATGCCCTCTGCTGGTCAACCAGTCCTAGGGCAGGTCATCTCTGGACCATCAAAACACATCTTAGTAAAATATATTTAGTTTTAGTTCCTGAATTAACTACTTACATAATTATAATACATAGGGTCATTATTCCAAGTAGATATTTACATATAATACATATTAGAAATAGTATTTCATATATATACAGTGAGGAAAATAAGTATTTGAACACCCTGCAAATTTGCAAGTTCTCCCAATTAGAAATCATGGAGGGGTCTGATATTTTCATCTTAGGTGCATGTCCACTGTAAGAGACATAATCTAAAAGAAAAATGTATGATTTTATAATAATTTATTTGTGTGTTACTGCTGCAAAAATTTGAATACCTGCCAATCAGCAAACATTCTGGCCCTCAAACAATTGTTAGTCCACCTCTAAAAAGTCCACCTCCACTCCACTTATTATTCTAAATTAAAAGCACCTATTTGAGGTTGATAGCTGCATAAAGACACCTGCCTACCCCACACCATCAGTAAGACTCCAACTACTAACATGGCTAAGACCAAAGAGCTGTCCAAAGACATCAGAGACAAGACTGTAAACCTTCTCAAGGCTGAAAAGGGCTACGGGGCAATTGCCAAGCAGCTTGGTTAAAAAAGATCAACTGTTGGCGCAATTATTAGAAAATGGAAGAAGCTAAACATGACTATCAATCTCCCTCTGACTGGGGCTCCATGCAAGATCTCACCTCGTGGTGCATCAATGATCCTAAGAAAGGTGAGGAATCAGCCCAGAACTACACGGGAGGGGCTGGTCAATGACCTGAAGAGAGCTTCCAAGGTTACTGTGGCTAATACACTAAGACGTCATGGTTTAAAGTCATGCATGGCAAGGAAGGTTCCCTGCTTAAATCAGCACACGTCCAAGCCCGTCTTAAATTTGCCCATGACCATTTGGATGATCCAGAGGAGTCATGGGAAAAAGTGCTGTGGTCAGATGAGACCAAAATAGAACTTTTTGGTCTTAATTCCTCTCGCCATGTTTGGAGGATGAAAAATGATGAGTGCCATCCCAAAAACACCATCCCTACTGTGAAGCATGGGGGTGGAAGCATCATGTTTTTTATGGGTGTTTTTCTGCACATGGGACAGGACGACTGCACTGTATTAAGGAGAGGATGACCAGGGCCATGTATTGAGATTTTGAGGAACAACCTCCTTCCCTCAGTTAGAGCATAGAAGATGGGTTATGGCTGGGTCTTCTAACATGACAATGACCCAAAGCACACAGCCAGGATAACCAAGGAGTGGCTCTGTAAGAAGCATGTCAAGGTTCTGGAGTGGCCTAGCCAGTCTCCAGACCTAAACCCTATAGAAAATCTTTGGAGGGAGCTCAAACTCTGTGTTTCTCAGTGACAGCCCAGAAACCTGGCTGATCTGGAGAAGATCTGTGTGGAGGAATGGGCCACAATCCCTGCTGCAGTGTGTGCAAACCTGGTGAAAACTACAGGAAACTTTTGACCTCTGTAAAGGCTACTGTACCAAATATTAACATTGATTTTCACAGGTGTTCAAATACTTATTTGCAGCAGTAACACACAAATAAATTATTAAAAAATCATACATTGTGATTTCCGGATTTTTTCTTTTAGATTATGTCTCTCACAGTGGACATGCACCTAAGATTAAAATTTCAGACCCCTCCATATTTGCAGGGTATTCAAATACTTATTTTCCTCACTGTATATATAAGGGGTGGGACTTTAACGCGTTAATTTCGATTAATTAATTACGGGGAAAATAACAAAGTAAAAAATCATGGCACCGTGGAACGTTTCTCAGTGCACAAGTTCCAGGCATACAGATTATATTGACGCACAATGTGATGAGCATGATGGAGGTGATGGAAGAGACTACGTTCGTGGATGGGAAATTTAAATATAAGAAACTTCCAGATGGAAGTACAAACAAAAATGCTGTTATATGCACTTTATACAGGTAGGAGTTTGCTTATCACAGGAGCACTTCTTTACCATCTCAACACCAAACATGTTGGGGCTAGCACGCAGGTCAGTAATGTTAACTTAGCTGCTAAATGTGATAGCATTCCTAGTCCAAGCAAACAGTGTCACCAGTCAACACTCGGAACACATGTCGGGGTTCACATTCATAAACAAGATTTTGAAGTTTAAGCTTATGTATATTGATTCATTTGTGAACATAACATAAATTAACATTTATTATGTTAAATATTGAAATTTTATTAAAATGTGATTAATTTTGATTAATTAATTACAAAGCTTCTAATTAATTAGATAATTTTTTGTAATCAAGTCCCACTTCTAATATATAATATATACTTACATATTTAGTCTTATTCAAAAGTACATGTTTTTTTGTTTGTTTGTTTTACTTTTAAGATAATTTAATATTTTACAAATGTGCACATTTTAATGAACACTTACACTTTATTTACTGGATTTAACTTATTAGGAAGTAAATAATAAAACATAAAATATGGCCAGTGAACCAGTTATGTCACATTAAATACCACATCTTTCCTACTGTAAATTCTAGTTGTACTGTAGATAAAATACTGTGCTCTAAAATGTGTAATTATTTTAATTTCTTCCGTGTAAAGAATAAATTTTGTGTCACTTTGATATAAACAACAAAATGTGTCATTTGGGTGCACAAACTTTAGAAGAAGACTGTATAAAGTGGTGTGAAAAAGTGTTTGCCCCTTTCCTGATTTCCTGTTTTTTTGCATGTTTGTCACACTTAAATGTTTCGGAACATCAAACCAATTTAAATATTAGTCAAAGACAACACAAGTAAACACAAAATGTTATTTTTAAATGAAGGTGTTTATTACTAAGGGAGAAAAAAATCCAAACCTACATGGCCCTGTGTGAAAAAGTGTGTTATAGGGTAGGCTGACACGAGGAGATGGAGAGGCTGGGTAGATCAAACATAGAAATTTTTTTTAATACCAACTGAACATAAACAAGCATGAGGGCTTTTTCTAAACTGACATGACAACCAATCCGACTTGCAGGCAGACAGGCAGGCAGGCAGACAAACAAACTAAATGACCAACAAAGCAAAGAGACACAAACAGGGCTTATAAGGGCTAAAACTAATGACAAGGAACAAAGGACACCTGGACACGATCAACACATGACATCACAGGAAGGACATATAAGTGCATGTAATACATAACAAGACCACAAGAGGGAGACATAAACACAGAACATACTGACAGGCAGGGAAGACATAACAAAGTGATTGTCCCCCTGTTAAAACATAACTGTGGTTTCTCACACCTCAGTACATTGTCTCTAGCCACACCCAGGCCTGATTATTGCCACACCTGTTCTCAATCAAGACATCACTTAAATAGGACCTGCCTGACAAAGTGAAGTCCACCAAAAGATCCTTAAAAGCTACACATCATGCTGAGATAAAAAAAAATTCAGGAACAATTGAGAAAGAAGGTAATTGAGATCTATCAGTCTGGAAAGGGTTATAAAGCCAATTCCAAAGCTTTGGGAATCCAGCGAACCACAGTGAGAGCCATTATCAACAAATGGTGAAGACATGGAACAGTGGTGAACCTTCCCAGGAGTGGCCAGCCGCCCAAAATTACCGCAAGAGCACAGCGACGACTCATCCAAGAGGTCACAAAAGACCCCACAACAACATCCAAAAAACTGCATGCCTCACTTGCCTCAGTTAAGATCAGTGTTCATGCCTCCACCATCAGAAAGAGACTGGGCAAAAATGGCCTGCATGGCAAAGTTCCTAAAGGAAAACCACTGCTGAACAAAAAGAACATTAAAGCTCGTCTCAATTTTTCCAGAACACATCTTGATGATCCCCAAGACTTTTGGGAAAATATTCTGTGGACTGATGAGACAAAAGTTTAACTCTTTGGAAGGTGTGTCCCATTACATCTGGTGTAAAAGAAACACTGCATTTCAGAAAAAGAACATTATACTGACAGTAAAATATGGTGGTGGTAGTGTGATGGTCTGGGGCTGTTTTGCTGCATCAGGACCTGGAAGACTTGCTGTGATAAATGGAACTATGAATTCTGCTGTCTTCCAAAAGATTCTGAAGGAGAATGTCAAACCATCTGTTCGTGACCTCAAGCTGAAACGAACTTGGGTTCTGCAGCAGGACAATTATCTAAAACACATCAGCAAGTCCACCTCTGAATGGCTGAAGAAAAACAAAAGTAAGACTTTGGAGTGGCCTAGTCAAAGTCCTGACCTGAATCCTATTGAGATGCTGTGGCATCACCTTAAAAAGGCCGTTCATGCTTGAAAACCCTCCAATGTGGCTGAATTACAACAATTCTGCAAAGATGAGTATGAGTGTGCCAAAATTCCTCCACAACACTGTAAAAGACTCATTGCAAGTTATCGCAAACGCTTGTTTGCAGTTGTTGCTGCTAAGGGTGGCCCAACCAGCTATTAGGTTTAGGGGGCAATCACTTTTTCACACAGGGCCATGTAGGTTTGGATTTTCTTTCTCCCATAATAATAAACACTTTCATTTAAAAATAGCATTTTGTGTTTACTTGTGTTGTCTTTGACTAATATTTAAATTGGTTTGATGTTCCGAAACATTTAAGTGACAAACATGCAAAAAAACAGGAAATCAGGAAGGGGGCAAACACTTTTTCACACCACTGTATATGTGTGACCTATTAATACCATATAGACAGACGCGCAGATGTAATAATTATGGGACACATGTATGACCTCTTGAAGTGTGTGTGTGTGTGTGTGTCTGTTGATGTGTTTGATTTGCAGCCCTAGTTTTGGAGAGAGGATCCAGATGATTTTTCGGAGCTCTGCTCAAACAGACGTCTGTCTGGCAGCTGAAACATTTTTTTCACTTCAAATTCTCTTTCTCTGTCACTCGCTCTATTACAGTCAGACTATAATGGAAAATTCACTGATAGATGTCACAGAATGTCACAAGCAGCTGTCACGCTGTTGGCATGCACTGATGAGGGAGAGAGGGGGGGGGGGGTGAAGGGGGTGTTCTGAACCCAACTAGAACCTTCAGAAAGAGAATTAGAAAGCTCTAAAAATATTAGCTGAGTGTAAGTCACTGGGTTTGGAGGAGAAATATGTAAATATTTTTTTTATTTGCTGTCCCTGTATGAGGTCTACATCTAACATAATTGTGTTATTCTTGTCTTGTATTGTCCTTTCTTCTGTCTGTATTTTCAGACTGAGCGTATTGTAGTGCAGACAGGAAATGTGCAAATTCATTAAATATTTGATGTAATAGGACATCATTAACTAACATAGCACATGGCTAAGAACATTGTTTTATATTATTGATTAACATCTTAATAATTACTCTTCACTCAACACCCCTTATAGCCACAGATACTGTACGTTGCAAAGGTGAACATTACATATTTTATATGTGACTACATACTTTTATGATGATTTTGTTCAATTATCTGCCATGGTTGTAACTTCAGAAATGCAATTATGAAAAGAAAAGAAATATCATGTTCTCACTTTTAAAAATTGACTTTAACCTACTTTGCAGGCTGTAGACCATATTTAGCTGCTCATGTTAGCAGCCCACGTCTACATAAACCATCACTGATCAGTTTCTGACTACATGACAGCTGTTTGCCAGATATTATTTAGGTGATATTGACATGATAGTATCATGGTGTGAATGGTGCTGGTTAAAAGCATATCACTTAGACCACTGACCACTTAATATCACTGAAGGACTATAGGATGGTTAACAAACTGCACATCAACATCAGGGGTTATCCTGATTGATGCTAGCTGATTTTTTGACAGCTTCTCAAAATGCTAGTCACTCTAGACATGCTAGCTCCTAATCATGCTGTTTGTGTTTTTGATAACTTCTCATGCTAGTCACTCTAGATATAGTAGCTCCTATACTTTTTGTGTTTTTACTTCTCATGCTGTCACTCTAGACTTGTTAGCACTTGTTCATGTTCTTTGTGCTTTTGATAGCTTCTCAAAATGCTAGTCACTCTAGACATGCTAACTCCCCACCAAACACGGACTTCATATGGGCGTTGTTTAATATACGCTGAAAATCGGCTGTGTTTAGTCCATCTTATTTGGTCCAAATTAAGCCCAATACAGTCTCTTTCTGACCACATTTAGCCCAAATACAGACATGAAAATAATATGATTGGTGCAATTTGATTGATGCAAATGTTTTGGACAGTCCCAAATGAGCCTTTCTGAACATGATCACAGCTGTTCACAACCATACCTACATACATACATACATACTGTGATGTTTTTGTGAAGGAGAAACCATTCTCTACGGCTAAACAAGCCAGTAGGCTGCAGTATGTTTAAGTACTATACAAATAACCTGTGATGTCACTGGTCTTTCACATTTATCTGATGTACTTTCCTCCTGTTTTATCACACACACACACACACACACACACACACACACACACAACCAAAATACAAATTTGGATTGATAGCAGTGAACTACCAGAGTGACTTATGACTGATAGGTCACTAAAATTACAGAAGTCAAAGCTTGCAGGTGATTTGGCGAGGAGAAGGAGGGCACTTCTTGAAAAACAGCTGACAAGACCAACGGACAAACAGCTGGCAAACTTGAACTGGTAAGTGAATTAATAATAATTGATTTGGAAAGAACATAAATGTGTGTTTGACTGAAGTTTAGTCAAGCTAATAATTTACAAGTTTCCAGCTGCTAATGTTCAGGCCAAATTAGTTTGTCAGTGTTAGCCTAGCTAGCATGTTGTAATGGAGCAGCTGAGTTAAACAGGATTTCTGAGGCTCAAACTGGGTTTGTAATGTGAATTGGTCTGTTTGCTGAGTTTGTAATGTGAACTGATCCGTTAACTGAGTTTTTAATGTGAATTCGCACCTTATTCAAATCCCAGAATGCACCGCGCAACCGGCAACATCCCGTTCACCATTTTCTCTTATTTATGTCTGTGCCAGCTATGCTACATACACTGTTTACAACTTTATTTTGAGTTTATTTATGTCTATCACACCTTTGAAGCAAATGGCAAAACAACTATGAGTGTACAACTTAGTATTTTGTTTATAAGGGATTTATTATCAGTCCATCAAACCTTTTTCTTTTTTCCAGTCCTTGTAATACCGTCTCTCGTATTTCCCCTGGCATATTAGCTAGTGACTGTTTTCTCTTCACCTTCTCTCTCTCTCTCTCTCTCTCTCTCTCTCTCTATGTGTGTGTCTCTGTCTCTCTCTCTCTCTCTTTATAGAGCTAGTGTTTCAAACAAGCCCAATTTGGCGTGAAAACCGCGAACCTGGCAGCTCTACCTGGGAGGTCGATGGCTCCGTGTCAGAGCATTGGTTATGATTTTCTGACGGATCAGGCCTTAACATTCTTAACGAAAAAGTTGTCAGTCGTTCTTTTCATCTTCTCTCATCATCCGAGGCTACATTCACTCTTTATTTGACGGGCATAGGCTACTCACCTCGCTCAGACTGCAGCCAGTGCATGCATTTTCAAACGTACACACGTACAGGAATAGCTGAACCACGGCCAATCGGTCCCGCCCTTCACTATCTCTGATTGGTGAGCTTCACTATCTCTGATTGGTTTAGACCACGATATGGGTCTAATATGTGTCTGTTGTTGAACCACAGGGAGACTTCAGAGTCACACACTGTAAAAAATATCCGTGTTGTTTCAACTTAAAAAAGTTAGTGTCCATGCTGCCTTAAAATTTTAAGCTAGGTAAACTCAGGAAGCGTAGTTAGTAAACATATAAACATGAAATATTGAGTTATCACAACAAATTCAGTGCTTGGTAGTCATACCAACTACAATATTTAAGTTAGGTTAACGACAGGGCAAGTTTATTTTTTACAGTGCAGAGAGTTTTTTTCCCTTCGAAGGGCTGGTTTTTTTAAGTCACACCATTGAGAAATTAGGTCGCATGTGCAACCAAATTGGTCGCACTCTAGAGCCCTGTAATGGCTGCTGAGGTGTCCCATAATACAAAATTAAGAGGTGGAAGCAAAGAACCTCCTGCTATGCTGCCAAACATACTTGAAGTTGCCTAGAAAACTAATATTATGTTTACTTATAACGTGGCCTAATGGAAGTATATAAAGAATGAATAATAGAGGTCCTAAGATAGATCCTTGTGGAATTCCACATCTCACTTTTGTACTGTTGGATGGTACATCATTAATATTTACAAACTGGTAACGTTCTGTTAGATAGGATTTAAACCACATTAGGGCTATTCCTGTGATTCCAACCATGTTCTTTAGTCTTTTTAGGAGAATATTGTGGTCTATTGTATCAAAGGCTGCACTTAGATCAAGTAAAACTAATAAGGATACACAGCCTTGATCAGAGGCAAGAAGAAGATCATTTGTTATCTTAATAAGAGCTGTCTCAGTGCTATGATGGGATCTAAATCCAGATTGGAACTTTTCATAAATTTGTTTTTATGCAAATATGAGCAAAGCTGTTGGGCCACAACTTTTTCCAAAATTTTAGACATGAATGGTAAGTTAGAAATAGGTCTATAATTGGACAATATATTAGGATCTAAATTTGATTTCTTGATCAAAAGTTTAATAATTGCTAGTTTAAAAGTTTTGGGTATGTGTCCGAAGTTAAGGGACGAGTTTATTATTGTTAAAATAGGTTTAATTGTAACTGAGAGTGTTTCTTTAAGTAGTTTTGAAGGAAAATCCAAGTCTGCAAGTTGTACAGTTTGATGAAGCAATAATTTTCTCCAAATCTGGTTGTGTTATTGGATTAAAAACTTCCAGCCTGTCTTTCAAAGCTGTGTTTTGTTCTATTTCATCTAAGTCTAATAGCAGACAGCTTGGGTTTAAGGCTACAGATGTAGCTTTTTGTCTAATGTTTTCTATTTTATTATTGAAGAAGTTCATAAAGGTGTCACTAGTAAGATTAGCTGGGATCAGAGTTTCATCATCTGCATGATTTTTTGTTAGCTTAGAAATCACACTGAAAAGTACTCTAGGATTGTTTTTATTGGTTTCAATCAGGGATGCCAGATATTCTGAACATGCTTTATTGAGGGCTTTTTTATACTGTATAAAGCTGTCTTTCCAGGCACAGTGGAATATTTCTAGTTTAGTTGACCGCCATTTCCTCTCTAATTTGCAAACTACTTGCTTTAAAGTGCGAGTCTGATCATTATACCATTTGGCAAGCTTTTTCTGTCTCATCTTTTTATATTTAAGAGGTGCTACAACGTGTAGTGTTGAACGGAAGGTGCTTCCTACACGATCAGTCAGTCTTTCTAAATCTATTGAGCTTAATGAAGAGTAAATGGGAATTGATAAGTCTGGGAGTTTTTCTACAAATTGTTGGGCTGAATCTGATGTTATTGAACGTTTCATGCAATAATGTGTAGATCAGCATATATTGTGATTAAGATGTAGCTCATAAGAGATTAGTGATCTGAAACTGCTGGATTTTGAGGAAACATGTTTACATTATTCAAGTTAATTCCCAAGGTCAAAACTAAATCCAGGGTATGATTACAATAGTGTGTAGGTTCTTTTACATGTTGGGTAATTCCTGTAGAATCTAAAATAGCTGTAAATGCGTTTTTTAATGAGTCGTCTATATTTTCAAAATGTATATTAGTATGTCTCCTACAATTATTACTTTATCTCTATACACTACTACGCTTGACACAAAGTCACTGAATTCTTTTAAAAATTCTGAGTAGGGCCCCGGAGGCCTGTATATATTAAATAATGAGATGTAACTGACCAATCCAGTGTGACTTCAACAGAAAAAAGGGGGGAAACGAATCTGGCTCCCAGACACGAGTCAGCTCTGATCGTTCACTTCAAAGAGTCGACTCTAAGAGATGTTTCATTCGTGAATGACCCATAACACACACACACACACACACACACACACACACACACACACACACTACTGAAACTCAACAGAGAGGGAGAGAGAGAAAGCAGCAGGGTTTCCTCTTCATTCACACATATCGTTCTGTCTCAAATCAACCTTATTTCACCCCCCTTGCTAAAAATACGGAACACAGCATGTCCCGTATCGGTTCAATACGGAACGCGACTTTTATTTTACAAATACAGAACGATTCCATATTTTACGGGACGGGTGGCAACCCTACTCTTGGGCAACTTGGAGTCGAAGAATCAACTCTTGTGATCCCCAACTGGTGAGTCTTACTTTGATGTTTTATTATGTCAATGGCTTCTTTACATGAGGAGAACCATATTTTATGTAGTAAACCTTAACTAATATTAATGAAACTAGTAACTCAGTGTATTTTGGCATTATAACTTACATTTTCATTTCAAATTGAATTTATTAATGAAAAATTTAAGCCAAAAGTCATATTTACACAATTCCACTTACCTCATATGTAGTCAATCAGCCAGGACATGTTTGTCCGAATTTTGTTTCAATAAACTAGAGCTGTGAGGCTAATGTTGCTAACAAACACTAGATCTCAACACTCTTAATATACTAGTAATTTCATGAAATTACACCACATCACCTATATACATCTCCCAACCCATTAAACCTCACCCTGATATCACAGAGTAGTTGATGTGGTTTAGGACACAAAAAGCGTTTTTGTGATGTAACTTGACAGCAATGGCTTAACTATAAAAATGCCGATTGAGTTCTAATGTTTGATAGCAACACTAGCCTCCAGTTCTAAAGAAGACAAATTTCGATTCCAAACATGTCTTGTCTGATAAACAACATCAGAGATGAGTGGAAAATATTTAAATTTGATTTCTGAATGAATCACTCCAACCATTGACTGTTATCTAGAAAAGGAGATAAAAATGATTGACTAGAGCCAGTTTAAAGTTAGATTAAATATCACTGTTGCTGTGTTAGCTATGTAATTACATGTTCTAAATGGCAAATTGTCAGAGTGCAGAAATCCATATTAGGTAAAATTCCCTTCAGCCTATAGTAGTATAGCATCATCCATTCATAGATGCAGAGATTTCTGTGGTGTTCCCACCAACAGGGTGGGACCTCTAGTGCAAGTGTTGTTAGTTTTTCCATCCCTGTGGATGTTGGACTGAGCTTCTTTTTCTTAACATTCCAGTCTGGACTGCTTTTATGGTGAGAGACAAATAGAAAGGAGGTTTTTCAAGGCACAGTAGCAAAAAAAAATATTTTAAGTTGCAAACAATATTTATAAAAGTAATGATTATTTTTTATTTTTACATTTTTCTTTCAATAAAATGATTAATAATTCCAGCAATTGGTTCATAAAACCATGTTACAAGTGGAATTATAATTAAAAGAAGTAGAATAACACAAACAATATGTTGCTTATGAGGGCTTTAAGACAATTACTAGATAATGTAGGTAATGATAATGATAATTATTATTATTAGCAGTTGCAGTAGTAGTAGTAGTAATAGTAATAGAAGTAGTAGTAATAAAGTATTGTGAAGGCATTATTCAGGGCCATCCTTAGGGAACTGAATCTGCATTCTGTCAGTCACTGTCCCTGGGCAGAATAAATGCAGGACAGTTAGAGTTGCTGTAGATCAGCTGTTTTCATCAGCTCTGTTATCTTTTCTGCACTTTACTTGTCCTACCCTGCAAATGTGAGCAGGGAAGTGAGAAATGCTAATGTCCAGCTCATTAACTCCACTATATCTGGCCCAAAGTCAAGATAAACACCACCATCTCCTATGCACCAGAGCACTGTGGGAAACGCAACAGCTCCACTATGCTACACATAGCCAAAACTTATTGTAGCTTTATTTGCATATTATTGACAGTGGATTGCTTATAGATCAGCCAGTTGTTCAGAAGCTCCTGTACTGCCTGCATTAATTTAGCTTTAAATAACTGCCCTGCTGCATGAATATACAAAAGATATCTAGTTATCTTGCCATAGCTATCCATCAGGTTTACTTAAATAAAAGTTAAGAAAAACTTTATGTGAAATAATTTCAACTGCATTCAGTATATCTTATACTCTTATATCTTATCTTAGATATCTTATATTTTATACTTATATATCTATACCAGAGGTCGGCAACCCGTGGCTCCAGAGCCGCATGTGGCTCTTTCATCCTTACGCTGTGGCTCCGTGTGTCTTGGGAAAAAAATTATAAGTATTTAATTGAAGTTGTATTTATTTGTTTTCGTTCTTTTTTATTGTAGTGGTTCTAAATTGGAAGATTATTGTGAGCTTGAAATATTAAAATAAAATATATATTTGTACGTATTTTTCGGCATCAGACTCGCCGAAAGCCAGTATATGATGAAAGTGACGTCCTACGGCCCGGATTTGCAGACGCTGTTCGCCGAGGTTCAGGAGCAGAAGTCGCATTAACTATGGAGTAAGATCACTG
>BRDA01091319.1:0-14496 GCA_036984385.1 Crenuchus spilurus
TCTAGTATACTAGTACTAGTAAATACTAGTACAACTCTAGTATTTTTCGCATTTGTACTTTCCCACTATTGTAAGTCGCTTTAGATAAAAGCGTCTGCTAAATGCATTGTAATGTAATGTAATGTAATGTAATATAAATGACAAATGCAGTGGGACTTTTTCCAGTATAATAGTCGTAGTAGTAAACTTACTAAGCTTGTCAACCAATCAAATTCACTGACTAATCATGGACACGTAACCAAGAGGATTCGCCTGTTTATAGGTAGGCTTGGCATACGATGGACAGCAACTGCAAGTGAAATTTTTTTTTTTTTTTTTGCATGTAATTAGTGTAAAAACATTTTGATGTTTGGTTTTTTAATTATTATTTACAAAACGATACGTTTGTGGCTTAATAATGAAGAAATGTATGTAAATCGGTGGTTCAGTTTTTGACTGGTCGAGCCTATTTGACACAGACACGAGGGCGGAGCCAACTAAGTGCTACTTAGGGAGTCATTCGTATAAGTTTGGAAGATAAGAAGGCTTTTGGGAAACAGTCGGAAAAATCGCGTTAAGATTCGTCATTCTTAAAGTTGTTTGTAAATCACTAAGTTCAATCGCTTTCGGGAAATGCACCCCAGATAACTAATCCAATTCCAATAGACTCTAAAAACATGAAAGGTCTACAAGAAAGATTTGAGGTGTTTCTTTTTGAGATTAAAGTTCTTTTAGGGACCATTTGTGTTTTAAGGCTGTGTTCCTCTACTAACCTTTTAGTTTAAAGATATTTATTTAAGGCTTTCCAAAAAACAAGCTTTAAAAAGTTTCTAAAGGCATTTTTAAGGGTTCTGCAAGTGTGCAGGAACCTTTTGGCTTTAGAGAGTAGCAGGGCTGGACTGGGCCTTAGACCAGCCCCTCATGATTACTGGAGCACAACCGACTAGTAATTAATTCATAAATGACAGGTTAAAGTCATTGGATTCGATCTTAGCATTATTATTTCACAGATAATATTTTTACAGTGTCAATATCCATCCATCTATCCATCCATCCATTATCACACCCACTTAATCATTATCAGGGTCGTGGTTGGTCCCCTACCCCCTCACTGTGCACAGGGCAGGGCATTACACTATTCAACTAAGCCCAGGACAGGGCACCATGTCAATATCCAACACACTGAATAGCAAATATCTCTTTAATCATGGCAACTTTAAAAATAGTACCACAAGAGGACACAATGAATGATGATGGAATAAAAAATAACCACAAATGTGTTTATTTCAAACTAAACAACTAAACACATTTTCACACTTATATTGCTTGTGTTGTGAAAACAAACTGTCAACAAAAGCTGAGAGACAGAGGCTTCCTAAGAGGAAAAAAGGGATCCATGAAAGGGAGCTGTTTTTTTGAGTCCCACCATCAATTTTATGTCATTTTGAATACCACATTTCAGTGAATGATAACTGGTGTTAATATTAAAATATCCTCTCACCTTCACTTTTTTCTGCAACTCTGCCAATGACAGTGTCTGTGTACAAGTCCATGAGGACGTCCTTTTCTGTGTCCATTAACATAAAGCCTCTACCTTGCTTGCAGATAAGCTGCTCCTCGGTCTGCTTATAATGAATTTAAGGGTTGAAAATGACTGTGCACAGGCTACCTGGGTCACTGAAGGTCAGTAAATACAGTAGATGATATGCATCTGTGAGCAAGTTGAGTCTGAGGAGAATTTGGCTCTGTATGACTGTTATCTGTGATGGAGAACATTAAGATAAATAACTTTTCAAAAACTTCATTGGGACAATGTGATGGTGCCTCTGTAATGGTTGGGCAAAAGATTGGAGCAGCAGGTAAACTAAAGGCAATGTTTCTTAACTACAGCTCATAGGATGGAGCTTGCTGTAGACGATGTTACAATAGAGAACTTTAGATTATTTTAAATAATGATTGATAGACTGTACACACTTTACAGCACCTCAAACAAAAATCTAATGGTGTTGGCAGAGTGTGCAAAGGGATTTGATGTTCAGCTGGAAAAAAACTTGTCAGATTTTAGATACTAGATGTTTGTGATAAAGCTTTCCAACCATTCCACAACCAGTGATGAGGCTTGCATGTTTCTTTTTGAGCTGTATTTTCAAAAGCTGTTTTCTTAATTAAATGAAGTGTCACAGCTAACATGCACTGGATGTCACTCCACTCCCCCTACGGGCCACCAGAGGTCACACGCCACAGCGTTTTATTATCAGAAGCAGTAATTGTCAGACATGGAACAAGTCACTAAGTTGCAAGTAACAAGTAAGTCCCAAGTCTCAACAGTCAAGTCCCAAGTCAATACAAATGAGTCTTGAGTCAAGTCCCAAGTGTTAAACTTTGAGTCCTAGTCAAGTCACCATAGGTAACATCATTTCAAAATTTAACACCTTTTCTCTGCTCTAAATCTATATGTTCATTTACATTTACAGCATTTGGCAGATGCTCTTATCCAGAGTGACGTACAATAGTGTTTTGTTTCCATAAGAGAATTATTTCTGCTAGTAAAGACAGGTTAGAGTCCAGACTACTCTTCAGTTCAGACATTGTTAGGACAGCCATTACTAATACCTAGAAGGAAAGAAATATATACAATTATTCACAATATGAGCATAACAACGCATTACAACAAGAGATTTAAACTAGTGCTGACTTAAGTGCTCCATAAAGAGATGCTCTTCAGTCTGTGTGTGAAGACTGTGAGGGACTCTGATGTTTGAACAGTCAGTGGGAGTTCATTCCACCACTTCGGTGCAAGGACAATGAAGAGTTGAGATGTTAGCCTTCCACGTGTCTTGAAGGATGGTGGGTCAAGCCGAGCTGAACTGGAAGCTCTAAGGGATCGAGGTGCAACTCGAGACTTGACCATTGTCATTAGGTAGAGAGGGGCTGGTTCAATTTTTGCTTTGTAGGCGAGCATCAGGGATTTGCAATGTGAGTAGAAAATGATAGCTGGTCGCCGAGAATCACCCCAAGGCTTCTTGTTTCTTGAGATGGCACGATGATGGAGTTCTCAGTTCCCATTCTCGTTCCTCAGATCCAATTCCAATCAGTCATCTAATAGTAGTAAGTCCACCCCAATGCTCTTCACACTGAGATGTTCACTGCCTTTTAACTCCTTGTAAAAAACACTTATAGTAACACAGACATTTTGAGCATATAACTGTTGTGTTAAAACCATAAGGAGTTAAAAGGTAGTAGAGAAAGGGGGATGTTTTAAATGCAAAAAAAACCAATCATGGAGGTATGTTCTTCTTACATTATATTTATTACTACTACTAATAATAAAAATAACAATGCTAACAATAATATCTGTGATTGGACACTCTAGATTTTAGGCTGTTGTCAGGTTCTATAGGGCGCTGTACTGTATATCAGACATCGGGAAGGAGTTTTTTGGGGACCTGGCAACCCTGCGGTTGCTAATGCACATCTGCTCCCCATCATCTATGTATGTCCACCCTTTAGTAAGTAATCCTGCTGTGTTGGTGTTACTTGACCTTAGCTCTGCGTTTGATACAGTAGATCATCAAGCACTGATAAGCAGGTTACGCGACTGGGGGGGCATATCTGGAACAGCACTAAAGTGGTTTATATCTTATCTCACTGAGAGAAGTTTCTCAGTGACGACTGCAGATTTTGTGTCAAAGTCTATTCCATTAAACTGTGGGGTCCCTCAGGGATCTGTTTTGGGGCCATTGTTGTTTTCTTTGAATATGTTGCCTTTGGGGCTGATCATAAATAGTTTTAATATTGCTTATCATTTGTTTGCAGATGATATCCAGCTTTATTTTTCTTTTAAATCTAGTGAGGTGAATACTTTATGTAAGCTTATTTACTGTATTCAAGCTATCAGTGAATGGACATCAAATAACGTTTTACAGCTGAATGCTGATAAATCTGAAGTCTTGATTGTTGCCAGAATGTGTGGTAAAAATAATTTTTTTTTAGGTGTAATACTTAGGGAGAACGGGGGTACGGAAGATGTGTATGTCGCATGACGTAGGCAATTAGCGGGTGAATGGGATTTTACATAGACGGTAAACGGTGCACCGCTCCCGGAGGAAACGTTCGATTCACCCAATCTTCAATCCAGACAAAGTACATGATCTGTTCGAATTTTTGATACCACCTGGACCCATGTAGGGGGTATGGCCCCGGAGCAGTGGTCACCTCCGCGGAAGTGGTCACCCCGGTCGGAGGGTATGACATCCAGGCCTGTGACTGCATCCAGGCACAGGGGAATAGTGTCAGAATGTGTGGTAAAAATGACAATTTTTTAGGTGTAATACTTAGGGAGAACGGGGGTACCGAAGATGTGTATGTCGGATGACGTAAGCAATTAGCAGGCGGGGCCGGTTGAATGGGATTTTAGCTTGACGGTTATCGGTGCACCGCTCCCGGAGGAAATGTGCAATTCACCCAATCTTCCATCCAGATAAAGTACATGATCTGCTCGAATTTTAGACACCACCTGGACCCATGGGGGTATGGCCCCGGAGCAGTGGTCACATCCGCGGAAGTGGTCACGCTGGTCCGGATATTTGAGATCCAGAATGTCTCAGATCAGAATGTGTGGTAAAAATATCAAATTTTTTGGTCCAGTAGGGAGAATGGGGGTACGGAAGATGTGTATGTCGCATGACGTAGGCAATTAGCAGGTGAATGGGTTTTTACATAGACGGTTATCGGTGCACCGCTCCCGGAGGAAACGTTCAATTCACCCAATCTTCCATCCAGATAAACTATAGGTTCTGCTCGAATTTTTGATACCACCTGGACCCATGTAGGGGGTATGGCCCCAGAGCAGTGGTCACCTCCGCGAACGTGATCACCCTGGTCGGAGGGTACAACATCCAGGCCTGTGACTGCGTCCAGGCACAGGTGAATAGTGTCAGAATGTGTGGTAAAAATAAAAATTTTTTAGGTGTAATACTTAGAGAGAACGGGGGTACGGAAGATGTGTATGTCGGATGACGTAAGCAATTAGCGGGCAGGGCCGGTTGAATGGGATTTTAGCTTGACGGTTATCGGTGCACCGCTCCCGGAGGAAATGTGCAATTCACCCAATCTTCCATCCAGACAAAGTACATGATACCACCTGGACCCATGTAGGGGGTATAGCCCCGGAGCAACGGTCACCTCCGCGAAAGTGGTCACCCCGGTCTGGGTACTTGAGATCCAGGCCTGTGACTGCTTCCAGGCACAGGTGAATAGTGTCAGAATGTGTTGTAAAAAATCAAATTTTTTGGTCAAGTAGTTAGGGAGAACGGGGGTACGGAAGATGTGTATGTCAGATGACGTAGGCAATTAGCGGATGAATGGGTTTTTACATAAACGGTTATCGGTGCACCGCTCCCGGACAAAATGTGCAATGCACCCCATCTTGCATCCAAACTATCTTGAAACTACAGGATCTGCTCAAATTTTTGATACCACTTTGAGGCACGTAGGGGGTATGGCCCCGGAGCAGCGGTCTTAAGTGTTCAGGTAAATTAGTTAGGGAGAAACGGTGTTTCAAAGATGTGTATGTCGGATGACGTAGGCGGTCAGCGGGCAGGGCCGTTTGAATGGGATTTTCCTATTAACTTTACACCTAACCTTTTTTTTTTATTTGAGCTATCTGTCCAGTATTTTTTCCAGGTGTAGAGCAACACTTCAGGTAATTTTGGAAGAAATTTCAGACCTCTAGGTGGTGTTGTGTCAGAGTAACGGTCACCTCCGCAAAAGAGGACTTTGTAATTTTTTTTTTTTTCGTTAAAGTTCCTCTTCTGTACCAGTGGTCAGCATCATCTCAAGTAGAGGACTCTGTCGTTTTTTTTTCGTCAAAGTCCTCTTCTGTACCAGTGGTCAGCATCATCTCAAGTAGAGGACTCTGTCGTTTTTTTTCGTTAAATTTCCTCTTCTGTACCAGTGGCCGGGCATCACCTCAAGTAGAGGACTCAGTCGTTTTTTTTGTCAAAGTCCCCACTTCTTCTGTACCAGTGGCCGGCGCGGTGTGGGTTGCCAGATAAACGCCCGAGTATCCCGCAACTTAAAATCTCGGGGCCCGAAGAGGCTTGAATGGAGCGTTTTAGAAAAATTTGTCAAATTTTGCAAAGTTTCCCGGGTCTCCTAATGCACTGTGAGGGCACCTCGCGTTGCGCGACCGCGACGCTCTCCGGCCCTTTCCGCCGCTGCCAAGCACCGCCTCGGGAACTCGGAGCGTCCGCGGCCGGGGGCTCTCTGGGGTTGCCAGATCGACGATTTATAATAAATAAACCATCTCGGAGTTGTTGTTCTCTAACTCATTTCCTCTCCCTATCTCTCTCCCTCTCTCCCCTCGCTCGTCCTCGGCCGCCATCGAGGGGGCCAGTTGATCCCTAGGCGTAGCGGTGTGGTTCAAAGTCGTCCGACACCCCCACCCGTTCTCCGTCGCGCTCCTGTTTTTGAATGGAGGGTTTTGCGTAGACGGTTTTCGGCGCGCCGCTCCCGGACGAAACATGCAATGCGCGCCATCTTGCGTCCGGATAAACTATGGGATGTGCTCGAATTTTGGATGCCGCCTAGAACCGCGTAGGTGGTACGGCCGTGGAGCAGTGGTCACCTCCACGGAAGCGGTCACCCTGGTCTGGGTATTTGACATCCAGGCCTGTGACTACGTCCAGGCACAGGTGAATAGTGTCAGAATGTGTGGTAAAAAAATCAATTTTTTTGGTCCAGTAGTTATGGAGAACGAGGGTTCCAAAGAATGTGTATGTCGGATGACGTCATCAATTAGCGGGCGGGCCGTTTGAATGGGTTTTTACATAGATGGTTTTTGGTGCACCGCTCCCGATCGAAATGTCCAATGCACTCAATCTTGCATCCAGATAAACTACTGGTTGTGCTCGAATTTTGGATGCCACCTAGAACCGTGTAGGGGGTATGGCCCCGGAGCAGTGGTCACCTCCGCGAAAGTGGTGACCCTGGTCTGGGTATTTGAGATCCAGGCCTGTGACTGCTTCCAGGCACAGGGGAATATTGTCTGAATGTGTGGTAAAAATTTAAATTTTTTTGGTCTAGTAGTTAGGGAGAACGCGGGTGTGTATGTCGGATGACGTAGGCAATTAGCGGGTGAATGGGTTTTTCCATAGACGGTTTTCGTTCCACTGTTCCCGGACGAAATGTGCAATGCACCACATCTTGCAACCAGATAAACTACAGATTGTGCTCGAATTTTAGACACCACCTAGAACCATGTAGGGGGTATGGCCGTGGAGCAATGGTCACCTCCGCGGAAGTGGTCACCACTCTCTGGGTATTTGACATCCAGGCCTGTGACTGCTTCCAGGTGTAGCTGAATAGTGTGCATTGGTAAAAAAAATGCATTGGTTTGGTCCAGTAGTTATGGAGAACGAGGGTTGCAAAAAATGTGTATGTCGGATGACGTAGGCGGTCAGCGGGCGGGGCCGTTTGAATGGGTTTTTCCTATTAACTCCACACCTAAGCGTTTTTTTAATATATTTGAGCTATCGGTCCATTATTGTTTCCAGGCATAGAGTAAGATATAAATTAATTTAGGAAGAAATTTCAGCCTTCTATGTGTTATTGTTCCGAATCAGAGGTCACAAATGCGGAAGTGTTTTTGCCCGGGCGAAATTCAAATCATACAGGAATGTTGTTGCTTCCACAGGTAGGTGAATAGTGTCATAATACACTGTTATAAGCACACGTGTCTGTGTGTAATAGCTTAGTAACGCTTTGTAAACAAAGATGTTTATGTCGGACGAAGTATGCAATTTGCGGGCGGCTCTGTTTGAATGGGTTTTTACATAGACGGTTCCCGGTCCACATCTCCCGGAGGAAATGTGCAATCCACCTCATCTTGCATGCAGACAAACTACAGGATGTGCTCTAATTTTGGATACCACCTAGAACCATGCAGGGGTTATGGCCGTGGAGCAACGGTCACCTCCGCGGAAGTGTTCACCCCGGTCGGAGGGTACATCATACAGGTTTGTGGTTGCTTCCAGAGGTAGGTGAATAGTGTGTGAATTTCAATTTCAATAAAAATTTCAATTTTTTATGTGCAGTAGTTAGGGAGAACGGGGGTACCAAATATGTGTATGTCGGATGACATATGCATTGAGTGGGCGGGGCCGGTTGAATGGGGTTTTCCTATTAACTTTACACCTATCCTTTTTTTTCTATTGTGTCTAGAGATCCAGGATTTGTTCCAGGCAAAGAGTAGGATGTGCACGAATTTTTGATGAAATTTCAGCAGTCTAGGTGTTATGGTTCGGGAGCAGCGGTCACCTACGCAGAAGTGGTCACAGTGGTCGGAGGGTACATCATACAGGTTTGTGGTTGCTTCCAGAGGTAGGTGAATAGTGTGAGAATATGTGGTAAAAATCAAAATTTTTTATGTGCAATAGTTATGGAGAACCAGTGTTTCAAAGATGTGTATGTCGGATGACGTAGGCAGTCAGTGGGCGTGGCCGGTTGAATGTGATTTTCCTATTAAGTTTACACCTAACGTTTTTTTTTTTTTATTGTGTCTAGAGATCCAGAATTTGTTCCAGGCAAAGAGTAGGATCTGCATGAAGTTTGGATGAAATTTCAGCAGTCTAGGTGTTATGGTTCTGGAGCAGCGGTCACCTACGCGGAAGTGGTCATCTTGGTCGGAGGGTACATCATATAGGTGTGTATAAGCTTCCAGAGGTAGGTGAATAGGGTCACACCACGGGGTCACAACACGGGGACACAATCACAATTTTTTAGGTGCAGTAGTTAGGGAGAACGGGGTACCAAAGATGTGTATGTCGGATGACGTAGGCGACTAGCGGGCGGGGCCTTTTAATATGCATTTTGAATGGTATTTTCCTGTAGTTTTTAGGGTCACTGCGCCCTATAGAAATGTGCTATAGGTCTGTGCTTCCATCCAGGTGAAGTGTAGCTTGTGCTCGAAATTTGGTTGCAGTATGAGCCCTGTAGGGTGTAAGGAGCCTGGTCACTGGGCGTTCAAAAGTTGACCTTTATGTCAATATGCGTTTTGAACTGTTTTTTCCTGTAGTTTTTAGGGTCACTGCACCCTGTAGAAATGTGCTATAGGTCTGTGCTTCCATCCAGGTGAAGTGTACCTTGTGCTCGAAATTTGGTTGCAGTATGAGCCCTGTAGGCTGTAAGGAGCCTGGTCACTGGGCGTTCAAAAGTTGACCTCTTTGTCAATATGCATTTTGAACGGTATTTTCCTCTAGTTTTTATGGTCACTTTGCCCTGTAGAAATGTGCTACAGGTCTGTGCTTCCATCCAGGTGAAGTGTACCTTGTGCTCGAAATTTGGTTGCAGTATGAGCCCTGTAGGGTGTAAGGTGCCTGGTCACTGGGCGTTCAAAGTTGACCTTTTCATCAATATCCGTTTTGGTATTTTCCTGTAGTTTTTAGGGTCACTTTGCCCTGTAGAAATGTGCTATAGGTCTGTGCTTCCATCCAGGTGAAGTGTAGCTTGTGCTAGAATTTTGGGTGCAGGTTCAGCCCTGTAGGGTGTAAGGTGCTTGGTCACTGGGCGTTCAAAAGTTGACCTTTTCGTCAATATGCGTTTTGAACTGTATTGTCCTGTAGTTTTTAGGGTCACATTTCCCTGTAGAAATGTGCTACAGTTCTGTGCTTCCATCCAGGTGAAGTGTAGCTTGTGCTCGAATTTTGGGTGAAGGTTCAGCCCTGTAGGGTGTAAGGTGCCTGGTCACTGGGCGTTCAAAGTTGCCATTATCGTCAATATGCGTTTTGAATGGGATTTTCCTATGTCGGTTTTAGGGTCACTGCGCCCTGTAGAAATGTGCTATAGGTCTGTGCTTCCATCCAGGTGAAGTGTAGCTTGTGCTCGGATTTTGGGTGCAGGATCAGCCCTGTAGGGTGTAAGGTGCCTGGTCACTGGGCGTTCAAAAGTGCCATTATCGTCAATATGCGTTTTGAATGGGATTTTCCTGTCGGTTTTAGGGTCACTGCGCCCAGTAGAAATGTGCTATAGGTCTGTGCTTCCATCCAGGTGAAGTGTAGGTTGTGCTCGAATTTTGGGTGCAGAATCAGCCCTGTAGGGTGTAAGGTGCCTGGTCACTAGGCGTTCAAAGGTGCCATTATCATCAATATGCGTTTTGAATGGAATTTTCCTATGTCGGTTTTAGGGTCACTGCGCCCAGTAGAAATGTGCTATAGGTCTGTGCTCCCACCCAGGTGAAGTGTAGGTTGTGCTCGAATTTTGGGTGTAGTTTCAGCCCTCCAGAGTAAAGGGGGCGTTGCATAGGGCGTTTAAATCTGACCTTATGTCGCCTATTAATCCTTAATAAATCTTAGCAATTTTGGCCTATTTTTGACCAAACTCACACGCCGGGATTGATCCCCAGGGCTCCCGTTTGACACACATAAACTACAGGTCTTGTAGTATGCACATGCAAAGTTTCAGCCCTGTGGGGTGTAAGGGGGCAGAGCAATGACCACTTCGGCCAAAGTGGTCACTACACCCGAATCGGGTGAGCTGGAGGTTCACGGGTGTATCGATGTGTAGGTAAGGACTGGTAGCTTATGGAGATCAAAGGACTAATCCCTAGGTGTTAATGGGCCGGGTCACCGGGCGTTCAAAGTTGACCAAACTACCGTTGTGTGATTTTGAATGGGATTTTCCTATCTCAGTTTTCGGGTCCCTGTGCCCGCAGGAAATGTGCTATAAGTCTGTGCTTGCATCCACATGAAGTATAGGTTGTGCTTGACTTTTCGAATTTTGGGTGTAGTTTCAGCCTTGTAGGTTGTAAGAGGGCGGAGCAATGACCACTTCGGCGGAAGTGGTCACCACACCCGAATCGGGTGAGCTGGAAGGTCACAAGTGGGTCTATGCAGAGAGAAATAGGTGTAGTTTATGTGGTTAAAAGGGCAAAGCTCTGGGTGTAAAGGGGGCGTTACAGTGGGCGTTCCAATTTGACAATTTTTGGCCTAAATTTCCCATTCATTTTTAGGCCCGGTTTTGAATGGGATTTTCCTATCTCGGTTTTCGGGTCACTGCGCCCGGTAGAAATGTGCTATCAGTCTGTGCTTGCATCCATATGAAGTATAGGATGTCCTCGAATTTTGGGTGTAGTTTCAGCTACTTCGGCCAAAGTGGTCACTACACCCGAATCGGGTGAGCTGGAGGGCCATGGGTTCTTCTAGGCGTAGTTAAGTACTGGTAGTTTATGCATATCAAAGGACTAATCCCTAGGTGTTAATGAGCCGGGTCACCGGGCGTTCAAATTTGACCAAACTACCATAGTGCGATTTTGAATGGGATTTTCCTATCTCGGTTTTCGGGTCACTGCGCCCGCAGGAAATGTGCTATAAGTCTGTGCTTGAATCCATATGAAGTATAGGTTGTCCTCGAATTTTCAGTGTAGTTTCAGCCCTGTAGGGTGTAAGGGGGCGGAGCAGTGACCACTTCCGCGAAAGTCGTCACCACACCCGAATCGGGTGAGCTTTCGGGCCACAGGTGCTTCTAGGCGTAGTTAAATACTGGTAGTTTATGCAAATCAAAGGACTAATCCCTAGGTGTTAATGGGCCGGGTCACCGGGCGTTCAAAGTTGACCCTCCCAGTATACGGCATTTTGAATGGGATTTTCCTATCTCGGTGTTTGGGTCACTGCGCCCGCAGGAAATGTGCTACATGTCTGTAATTTCATCCAGATGGTGTATAGGTTCAGCTTGAATTTTTGGTGTAGTTTCAGCCCTTTAGGGTGTAAGGGGGCGGAGCAGTGACCACTTCTATGAAAGTGGTCACCACACCCGAATCGGGTGAGCAGTCGGGTCACTTGTGCTTCTAGGCGTAGTTAAGTACTGGTAGTTTATGCATATCAAAGGACTAATCCCTAGGTGTTAATGGGCCAGGTCACCGGGCGTTCAAAGTTTGACCCTCCCAGTACATAGCGTTTTGAATTGGATTTTCCTATCTCCGTTTTCGGGTCACTGCGCCCGGTGGAAATGTGCTACAGGTCTGTAATTTCATCTAGATGGAGTATAGGTTCTGCTTGAATTTTGGGTGTAGTTTCAGCTTTCTAGGGTGTAGGAGGGCAGAGCAGTGACCACTTCTGCGAAAGTGGTCACCACACCCGAATCGGGTGAACTGTCGGGTCACTGTTGCTTCTAGGTGTAGGTAAGTACTGGTAGTTTATGCATATCAAAGGACTAATCCCTAGGTGTTAATGGGCCGGGTCACCAGGTGTTCAAAGTTGACCCTCCCAGTACATAGCGTTTTGAATGGGATTTTCCTATCTCCGTTATCGGGTCACTGCGCCCGGTGGAAATGTGCTACAGGTCTGTAATTTCATCTAGATGGAGTATAGGTTCTGCTTGAATTTTGGGTGTAGTTTCAGCTTTCTAGGGTGTAGTAGGGCAGAGCAGTGACCACTTCTGCGAAAGTGGTCACCACACCCGAATCGGGTGAGCTGTCGGGTCACTGTTGCTTCTAGGTGTAGTTAAGTACTGGTAGTTTATGCATATCAAAGGACTAATCCCTAGGTGTTAATGGGCCGGGTCTCCATAGCGTTTTGAATGGGATTTTCCCATCTCTGTTTTCGGGTCACTGCGCCCGGTGGAAATGTGCTACAGGTCTGTAATTTCATCTAGATGGAGTATAGGTTCTGCTTGAATTTTGGGTGTAGTTTCAGCTTTCTAGGGTGTAGGAAGGCGGAGCAGTGACCACTTCTGCGAAAGTGGTTACCACACCCGAATCGGGTGAGCTGTCGGGTCACTGTTGCTTCTAGGTGTAGTTAAGTACTGATAGTTTATGGATATCAAAGGACTAATCCCTAGGTGTTAATGGGCCAGGTCACCGGGCGTTCAAAGTTGACCCTCCCAGTACATAGCGTTTGAATGGGATTTTCCTATCTCCGTTTTCAGGTCACTGCGCCCGGTGGAAATGTGCTACAGGTCTGTAATTTCATCCAGGTGGAATATAGGTTCTGCTTGAATTTTGGGTGTAGTTTCAGCTTTCTAGGGTGTAAGGGGGCGGAGCAGTGACCACTTCCGCGAAAGTGGTCACTACACCCGAATCGGGTGAGCTGTCGGGTCACGGGTGCTTCTAGGTGTAGTTGAGTACTGGTAGTTTATGCATATCAAAGGACTAATCCCTAGGTCTTAATGGGCCGGGTCATCGGGTGTTCAAATTTGACCCAACTACCACAGTGCGATTTTGAATGGGATTTTCCTATCTCCGTTTTCGGTTCACTGCGCCCGTTGGTAATGTGCTACAGGTCTGATATTTCATCCAGATAGAGTATATGTTCACTCCTAATCGGGTGAGCTGGAGGGTCACAATTGGTTCCATGCATAGAGGAATAGTTGTAGTTTATGTGGTTAAAAGGGCTAAGCTCTGGGTGTACAGCTGGCGTTCTAATTTGGTCATTTTTAGCCTAAAAATGCCATTCATTTTTAGGGCAGTTTTTGAATGGGATTTTTCTATCTCGGTTTTCGGGTCACTGCGCCCGGTAGAAATGTGCTAGAGATCTGATATTTCATCCAGATAGAGTATAGGTTCTTCTCGAATTTTGGGTGTAGTTTCAGCCCTGTGGGGTGTAAGGGGGCGGAGCAATGACCACTTCGGCGGAAGTGGTCACCACACCCGAATCGGGTGTGATGGAGGATCACAATTGGTTCCATGCAGAGAGGAATAGATGTAGTTTATGTGATTAAAAGGGCTAAGTTCTGGGTGTAAAGGGTGCGTTACAGCGGGTGTTCCAATTTGGCCATTTTTAGCCTATAAATGCTTAATAAATCTTAGCGAGTTTGGCCCATTTTTGACCAAACTCACACGCCCGCCCCGGGCGCAGGGATTGATCCCCAGGGCTCCCGTTTCACACACATAAACTACAGGTCTTGTAGTATGCACATGCAAAATTTCAGCCCTGTAGGGTGTTAGGGGGCGGAGCAATGACCACTTCGGCGGAAGTGGTCACCACACCCTAATCGGGTGAGCTGGAGGGTCACAATTGGGTCGAAGCTGAATTTTGGATTAGTTTTTCCTCTGAATTTTATAAAGTGTTTCAGGATCTCCTTATTCCACTTTTGATGGAAATGAGAGATGTTTTCCAGAATCTTTTTCAAATGCGGTTATATCTGTTATTTATAAGAAAGGGAAGGATCCACAGCATTGTGCCTCCTATAGACCAATTTCACTTCTGAATACAGACTACAAATTAATCACTAAAATGATAACCAATAGACTCAAATTTTGTCTTCCTTTCTTAGTCAACCCAGATCAAACAGGTTTTATTATTCAACGGTATTCCTCCAATAATTTGAGAAGATTTTTTAATATAATACATACTGCCAAAGCTAATAATATACAAGGAGTGGCTGTTTCTCTCAACGCTGAAAAGGCCTTCGATTGCGTTGAGTGGCCATATACAAACCGGATTCCAAAAAAGTTGGGACGCTATACAAATTGTGAATAAAAACTGAATGCAATGATGTGGAGTTGGCAAATGTCAATATTTT
>BRDA01091321.1:5521-20585 GCA_036984385.1 Crenuchus spilurus
CACCTTACTTTTACTATGTACCAAAAGTTTTAAAATTAATTTATTTTACACAGCTGGACTCTATTAACTCATTAAGTGACTTCTGAAGGTAATTGATTGCACTGGATTTTGTTTAGAGGTATCAGAGTACAGAGGCTGAATAGTTTTGCACGTCACACTTTTAAATTTTTTATTTAATTAAAATTTTGAAAACCATGTATCATTTTCATTCCACTTCACAATGATGTGCTACGTTGTGTTGGTCCATCATTTAAAATCTCAATAAAATACATTTACGTTTGTGGTTGTAAAGTGACAACATGTGAAAAAGTTCAAGGGGTCTGAATACTTTTACTAGCCACTGTATATGGATTTTTCCACAATATTCACATGTTTGATTTGGCACTGTATATTTAGTCAGATCAACAAGATAACACTGAAAAGGGGGAATGTGTGTACTGTAAGGAGAAATGGGAGAATGACTGGGATCCAAAGGAAACTAACTGAATGTCAATGACACTCAGATTATTGCTATTCTAGTTCTTCTTGTTTATTATTATTTGTAGATTTTATGAGACTATAAACGCTCTGAACTTTTCATCAGTAGAGACTCTACAGTACTCTTTCATTCTGTAATTGATATACAGTGTGTTTATTTATTGAATGGCTTGGAAATGTAATGTTTAAAGGCAGCTTTTCATTCTGAAAGAAGATCAAATGAATAAAACACAATCACGTGCAGGTTTTGATAGCTGGTTTAATAGAAATACTTTTAAGAGGCTTAGGTGGGCTTAATAGATGACAATACCAGGAAAGTGGGTTAATATGATGATGCTTGTTTTAAAAATGATTGATGCAATCATATAAATTAAGCATGAAACATGATTTTTGCTGATTCTGGGATGGTTCAAACTCCCCCTTTTATTCTGAAGCCCACTATTGTAGTCTAAATATTCATATTTAATCACAGCACTTATATGTATTATATAACAGGCTCCTCCATGGGGTGATGATCATAGAAATGGAACTGTACTTCTTCAAAGCTTAGCGTTGATACTTTCAATTGCTCTTCTCATTAACACCACTTTAAAGGGGCCATATCTTATTTTTTCCATTTGTGTTGTTATTTTTTTCTATTTTCCAATGTATTGTTTTTGTTGTTGTGCCATTGAAACTGATGTACTGTATGTAAATGGTTCAGTTTTGGCTGCGTTGCACTGTGCAGGCTATGACACCCCTTATAACTTTAATGTGAATGGGCGGAGCTAACTTGCTGTAGGCTGAATTAGTAGATATGTAATATGTTTATTGTGCCATCTTAATTGTTTTGGCAGCTTTATTTCAATATTTACAGTCTGTATGGTCTGGAGAATGGTTTCTTACGTATATTGTCAAATTTTGAAGAAGAATAAAAGCATGGGACATTCATTGTTTCATGATTTAGGCCTTTTTAAATGGTATCTTCAGAACATTGCTTGTGTTAGAACAGCAGATTTGCTCCATGATACGTAGTTCTGAAGGAAAATAACCTCCCTCACTCCATCAATTTTGTTGACAGATTGCTTTCGAGGCGTGCCCTTCGTTAGGTAAACATTTTCGACAATGTTAAGCCTTTTATAGTCACACATAACGGCCACTGGATTTCAATTCAGGGCACAGTTTGGCCTCAAGGTCTTCCATCTTTATGGACTCCACGTCTTTGCCGCTGGAGAGGCTCGCTGCACGGGTTATCTTGGTCAACGTCTCCTCGTAAGGTGGTGGAAGGTAGACCATCAGGAAGACGCCATCAGACACATCAGAGCTCGTGCTATTGAGGCGCTCGCTATTTGCCGTAAGCGAGGAGAGGAACTCAGCATTGCCTTCTGGGTCCTGAAGATCCAGGGCGATGATGTTGGCTATACCGAGTTTACTGCGCGAGCACTTCCGGTAGACGAGGAAGCCGACTATCCCGAAGACAAGGAGCGACGCCAGCGGGATGACAACATACAGGATGACCTCAGACTTCATGTCCTCTTCGGCCGATAGCTCGTTCCAGTGGTAACTCTGAAAACAAGGATACATGGATATCTGTAAACATACGTACATGTTCTGACAGACAGTGTTGAATATCACAGTATTATGTTTAGTGAGCGTTGATTTTTAATTGTTTGCACGTAAAGACTGGCGGTTCATTTTGTGTTGTGTTTAAACCCCTGACCACTAGATGGCAGTGTTTTAATCTGTCTTCAGCCATTGAACTCTTCCACTCGAACAGATACAAGTAACGTAAGGACTCACCACTCAGTTTTCCTAAAATTACTTTTAAAAATCACAATATATCGCCTTGTTTAATATTTCATTTTTGTTTGTTTACAGTATAATAGCATATTGAATTGGAGCTCCTATATATGCCAGGTTCTGCTAAATGCACTGCTGTACTCTAAAGACTATCTTCATTCCAAACATCCAGTTTACTGGACTTTTTATGGGTTTTATAACTTAAAAACAAGTTTTACATTGTCACACCCACTTTTACTTGTTCCTTCACTAGAATGGCTTTCTATTGGTTGTTCAAAGACACTGAGTATTTTTAGTGGACATTATGTCCAGCTATCTAGAATGCACTGAAAAACATACTTTAGATTTTTTGGGATTTCATGATGGAGAATGAGGAAGAGGAAATATACACAGAAATATTGATAATGGTGATGGTAAATGTTAACTATAGTCTCTATGTGTTTATGGCATTTAAAACAGTGAAACAAACATGCATTGTTGCAGAACAGTTTTTAAAGTGTCCAGTTTCAGGAGGGAGGAGGTTTGGAGGATGAATGACTGTGCGAGCTTGGTAGGACTTTATTCAGACAGGAAAGCCTGGCAGACAAAGCAAGAAGCAAAGTGATACACAAGACTTAGGCTACGTTCAAACTGGATTAATTTCTCAGATCTGCTGAGATGTCTTTTCACACTGTTAGTAGTAAGACATCAGATCAGATTTGCCCATCCAGACATCACAAGTCTATCTGATTTGCTTGTTGTGGTAATGAAGTAGGCCTCAGTAACTACAGCCACTCTGGTGACGTGGCTTCAGGGTTGCCAGGTTTGCAGTTTTTGGACTGCTTTAAAAATGTAACATGATCACAAAACATATAGTAGAAAACATAGAGCTGAAGATGTCTTAGACAGACTTTCTAATATTAGAAGGTTCAGTGGAGATATCTAAGAATACAGATTAGAGCCGAGTAGAAAGAAATTGTATGTTTTAATGACTAAAAAATCTTACATTTGTGTAGAACATTAATGAAGAAGTAAGATTAAAATACGATTCAAGAGCAAAAAAGCAATTATCTTCAAGCATTTACGATTAAACGTTTTAGAGTTTGGGTTGATTTTAAGCTTGTGAAGGGAAAATGTTCTAGAACAGTTTAAAAGGGGGGGTTACAGTATTCTAGAACATTGTAAATGCGGGACTATATATATTCTAGAATATTGCGACAGGAATGTAGGACAGGGTGAATGGGTAGACAGAAAGAGAACCTTCCAGAAAAAAAGAGAGAGGAGAACATTGTAGATCAGTACAGAACATACTTTTCAGAAAAGTGTGAAAAGGGAAGAACATTTTAGAAAGGTGTGAACAGGCAGAGAGCATTCTATAAGAAAGTGAGTTGGGAATGATCTAGAGCAATGTGAGTAAAGATAACATTCTAGAACAATGCAAACGGGGGACTGTATTCAAGAACATTGTGTCAGCAATGTAGGACAGTGTGGTTGGGATGAGAACATTCTAGAACATTGTAGACAGAAAGCGATTCAAGAAAACTGTGGAATGGGAGGAAATTTCTGGAAAGGTCTGAAAATGCAAAACATTTTATAAAGCAAGAGTAGTGAAGGATGTTCTAAAAGTGGGGGAAAATGTTCTAGGACAATGCAAATGGGGGGGGACTGTTTCTAAAACATTGTGAACTGCAGAGACAATTCTAGAACAGTGTGAATAGAAAGAGATCATTCCAGAAATTTTTTTGAACATTTTAGAACAGTACAGAACAGAAAGTTCTAGAAAGGTGTGAAAAGGCAGAAGTTTATGTAAGAATGTGAGTAGGGAAGGATGTTCTAGAACAGTGTGAAAAGTATGGCATTCTAGAACCAGGTCAGTGTTTAGAGCACACAAACTAGAAGTCTAGATGTTAATTCTAGATTCCAGAATAAACGTTTGTTGGCTCGATTGTTTGTTGGGTTTGGAGGCTTTAAAACATGATAACTTCAGCATCTTTTAGTTGGACCAACATTGATTGACTCTGGGTTACCCCATTGGGTTGCCTTTATGGGAAGAATGTGAGCAGTCCAGTAATTATCTGTATAGGGGGGCTAAAATAGTAGGTGTTTCCTAATTTAGGGAGATTTTGATCCCAGTTCACAACCCTGATGAACCTTATCCACCAGCCTGCTCCAATTACTGCCCCTGTATAGCATCTGTTTGTTACTATGTAACTCATGGACAAAACTGGTTTATACCATCGATAAAAGCAGTTTCTTTTTGTAAGGGTAGATTTCAGCTGTTTGCCTCCACATCCACAACACATCCATAGTAAAAGTGTGCTCTCATCTCGTAATCGCGTGACTTTCGCTAATTTAGTCAAGCTGAATGTTCTCTAGCCTCTGCGATTGATCTGATCGTTAATCAGATAATGCAGCTTTTCAGCCAGATTAGACACTTTAGTCCTTTTAAATCCTGCTTGGTTACAGGTCTCTTCAGGTGAACCTCTGTCAGGTCTGTGTTTTCAAAACAGGTAAAGCAGGCAGAGCGGATGCTAAATAGTGAGTATCCAGGTCAATGCACCTGGTCAAAGAAGTTCAAAGAGTGACTACAGTGCCCAATGATTCATAAAACTACACCTTTAAGGGGGAAATCTACTGATATTCAAAAATTCATATAAAAAAAAAATAAACACACTGTGTTTTGGATTTTCAGTCTCAACCTGCATTCCCAAATCTTTATGATTTTAAACAGTACAAAAGTGAAATAAATGCAAAATCTTTTTGTAACTGACCAGAAAACGTGCTTATATGCTTACACTTCACTGCTGAACACTAAAATGTCACATGTTTAGATTTTTTGAATGATTTTTTTAGGCTGCAATGCACTGAAAAACCTTTATGTTGGTTCATCTTGCAAGAAAGCGATTGAACTTAGCAATTTACGAACAACTTTAAGAACGACGTAACTTTAAGAACGCAATTTTTCTGACTGTTTCCCAAAAGCCTTCTTATCTTCCGAACGAGTTCCTAAGTAGCATTTATTTGACTCCGCCCTCATGTCTGCGTCAAATAGGCTCACCGAGTCAAAAACAGAACAACCGATTTACAAACATTTCTTCATTATTAAGCCACAAACGTATCGTTATGTAAACAATAAAACCAAACATCAAAAAAGTATTTACATTACATACATGCAAAAAATAAAAACATTTCACTTGCACTTGCTGTGCCAAGCCTACCTATATATAGGTAAAACCTCTTGGTTACGTGTCCATGATTAATCAGTGAATTTGATTGGTTAAGAGTTGACAGGCTTAGTATGAAATTTGTAACCATTGCTTTGGACACAATATATTAATTTACTACTACGACTGAAAAACCCCACTGCATTTATGTAATTTATCTGTGTACATCAATAAATAATATATTGTACTGTAAGCAATCTTAGTTTTTTTATTTCATGAAAATAATAATTTTAACTTAATATGTACATGTATGCGCAGTATTGAACTAAGGACACTGGCTCTAATTTATGTGACATAATTACGCTTTCAAAAGAAAATTTAAATGTTCATGAATTCGTGTGCTGAGTGTTGCGTTTTTCAAAGGATAATCAGCGGCCTCTTTCTTTTTTCAGACAGAACTGCACTTGAACTTCAAGTTAAGAACAACTTGGCCAGTTACGAGAGGGTCAGACCACTCGTAGATTTACGAACGAGTTTAAGTATGACGTGGGTTACGAAGGCTTTCACTCGTAAATTTAAGAATTTTCATAAGTACGAGGTTACGAAGTACTTAGCGTTAAGAACGTTTTGGGAAACACACCCCAGATTTGTGCCACAAAAGGGCGCCCTTCAGAAGGACACAAACAGTGCTCAGTTATATTAAACTGAGATGAGTCAAGCACTAGGACCCAGTGAAAAACAGGCAGCTCAAGCTGAAGCCTCTTTCCCTTTGTAATGCTAACAAGCTAATTGATTGGCTCTGCTGTTTGTTGCTAACTTGTGATTGGCCGTCCCTGCTGTAACTCCATCTGGTTCCCTGCCAAAAGTCAAGAGCACACTTTTTAAGCGATTCACGCAGGACTTCAAAAGTCCAAAAGTAAGTGTAAAATTGGTGGCAATGAGTTGGAGTGAAGTTGACTAACAAGGTGAAACACAGAATTGGGTTATGCTCCATGCTCTTAACAGTTGATTAATATTTAATAATGTATTAAGATTTTATTAATTAATTAATTATTAATTAATAAAATCTTATTAATAATTATTTTTAAGTAATCTATTAATATTTACTTATAATTAAGCAAAATTGTTTTATGTTCAAGACCGCAATGCTCCAGAAGCCACCCAGGATCAAGCCAGTTGTGTCCTCCCCACCTCTGAAATCAAAAACTCGTCCCTGAGTGAGAGGAACATTTGAAGAGTTTAATATCTCTAAAAGCGACTTCACATAAGGCTTTTACTTAATATGATGATGAGCACACTGACTGATACTGTACAGAACCTTCAGCAGTGAACACCTGATCAAGACCTATTAGTTCTACAAATTCACCATCATCATCATCTCTTTTTCTTCTTCTTTACTGTCATCACCATTATCATCTTCTTCTTCGTCATCATCATCATCATCTTCATTATCATCTCTTTCTGTCTTCTTCATCATCACCATAATCATAATCATAATCTCTTTTTCCTTCATCATGATCATCATCATCATCTTCTTCTTTTTCTTCATCATCATCTTCATTATCATCTTTTTCTTTGTCTTCTTCATCATCACCATCATCATCATCATCATCTCTTTTTCTTCTTTACTGTCATCATTATCATCTTCTTCTTCATCATCATCATCTTCATTATCATCTTTTTCTGTCTTCTTCATCGTCACCATAATCATAATCTCTTTTTCATCATAATCATCATCATCATCATCATCATCATCTCTTTTTCTTCTTTACTGTCATCATCATTATCATCATCATCATCATCATCTCTTTTTCTTCTTTACTGTCATCATCATTATCATCTTCTTCTTCATTATCATCTTTTTCTGTCTTCTTCATCGTCACCATCATCACAATCATAATCTTTTTCTTCATCATCATCATCATCATCATCATCATCTTCATTATCATCTTTTTTTGTCTTCTTCATCGTCACCATAATAATAATAATCATAATCTCTTTTTCATCATCATCATCATCATCATCATCATCATCATCATCATCTTCTTCTTCTTCTTCATCATCTTCATTATCATCTTTTTCTTTGTCTTCTTCATCATCACCATCATCATCATCTCTTTTTCTTCTTTAATGTCATCATCATTATCATCTTCTTCTTCATCATCATCATCTTCATTATCATCTTTTTCTGTCTTCTTCATCGTCACCATAATCATAATCTCTTTTTCATCATCATCATCATCATCATCTTTTTCTTCTTTACTGTCATCTTCATTATCATCTTTTTCTGTTTTCTTCATCGTCACCATAATCATAATCTCTTTTTCATCATCATCCTCATCATCATCATCATCCTCTCTTTTTCTTCTTTACTGTCATCATCATTATCATCTTCTTCTTCATCATCATCTTCATTATCATCTTTTTCTGTCTTCTTCATCGTCACCATCATCACAATCATAATCTCTTTTTCTTCATCATCATCATCATCTTCATTATCATCTTTTTCTGTCTTCTTCATCGTCACCATCATCATAATCATAATCTCTTTTTCTTCATCATCATCATCATCTTCTTCTTCTTCTTCTTTTTCTTTTTCATCATCATTATCATCTTCTTCTTCATCATCATCTTCATTATCATCTTTTTCTGTCTTCTTCATCATCACCATAATCATAATCTCTTTTTCATCATCATCATCATCATCATCATCATCTTCTTCTTCTTCGTCTTCTTCTTCTTCTTCATCATCATCATCTTTTTCTTTGTCTTCTTCATCATCACCATCAGCATCATCATCATCATCATTTCTTTTTCTTCTTTACTGTCATCATCATCATTATCATCTTTTTCTTTGTCTTCTTCATCATCACCATCATCATCATCATCATCTCTTTTTCTTCTTTACTGTCATCATCAACATCATCATCATCATCATTATTATCTTTTTCTTTGTCTTCTTCATCATCACCATCATCATCATCATCATCATCATCATCATCTCTTTTTCTTCTTTACTGTCATCATCAACATCATCATCATCATCATCATCTTTTTCTTTGTCTTCTTCATCATCATCTTCATTATCATCTTTTTCTTTGTCTTCTTCATCATCATAATCATCTCTTTTTCTTCTTTACTGTCTTCATCATTATCATCATCATCATCTTTTTTTGTCTTCATCATCATCATCATCTTTTTTTGTCTTCATCATCATCATCATCATCATCTTTTTCTTTGTCTTCATCATCATCATCATCATCATCATCATCTTTTTCTTTGTCTTCACCATCATCATCAGCTCTTCTTTTTTTTGTCTTCATCATCATCTTTTTCTTCTTCTCCTTTATTCATTATCTTCTTCTGGTTCTTCTTCATGATCATCCTTTTCTTCCTTTTTCTCTTCTTTATCATCTTATTTTTATTCTACATCATCATCTTCATTATCATCTTTTTCTTTGTCTTCTTCATCATCATAATCATCTCTTTTTCTTCTTTACTGTCTTCATCATTATCATCATCATCATCTTTTTTTGTCTTCATCATCATCATCATCATCTTTTTCTTTGTCTTCACCATCATCATCATCTCTTCTTTTTTTGTCTTCATCATCATCTTTTTCTTCTTCTCCTTTATTCATTATCTTCTTCTGCTTCTTCTTCATGATCATCTTTTTCTTCCTTTTTCTCTTCTTTATCATCTTATTTTTATTCTACATCATCATCATCATTATCATCTTCTTCATCCTGTTTTTCTTCTTCTTCTTCTTCTTCTTAATTTTTATCTTCTACTTTGACTTCATCATCTCTTTTTCTTCAATTTCTTCTTCATCATCATTATCTACATCATCTTCTGCTTCTTTTTGGTTAATCTTTTTATTATATTATATTGGATTATTTCTAATTACATGTATGTTATCTCATATGTGTTACAGTTTTAACTGAGTTTCAGTGACTGACTACACTGTTCAGAGATATTTCAGCACAATGGACAGCACTAAAATCCCCTGCAGTCGCTTCCACAAAACAGAATTCGATCCACTTTTACTTTCCTGCAGAACGAGCTAAAGTTTGTAAAGAACAATCTGACTGAAACTCTAGTTAAATATTAAACGCTTTTCATTACAACATAGCACAATCATATTAATACGGTCTTAATATTGTTCAACTTATTAATCTTAGTACGGCTGGTGCAATAGACATCGTATGAAACTCTTTTGAGAATGAAAGAACTGTCGGGGGCTGTTTATAAGGCTACATGACACATTAATAAGCTTGTTAAGACAATTGACAAACATTTATAAAGGCTTATAAGTGTCCAATAAGTGTCATTTGTTGTAAATAGTACATCTGCCAATTTTGATTAAAATGTGCAAACTCTTTGTGGTAGACGACACTTGTTGGAATAAGCCTCTATAAAAGCTTTTGCAGATTTATGTCAGTTGGTAAAACAAGTTTATGGAGGTGTCATAGCCTTACTGACAGTACCCTACAGTAAAAAATGAAATGTTTAACCAAAATCATGTCCAATGTTCAATTCCAACGCTAGTGTTATCATGTTATCAGAATTTTTACATTGATACCAATAACAAAAGTGTAGTATCATAGTACAGTGGACCGTTAGTTATCGGTTGCCCTTTTTGTCATACAATTTGGTTATCGTCAACTTTTTTTGAAGAAGTTTTGTCAGAATTTTCATTGGTATGACTGACTGATAATTTTCATCGACCCATGCGTTCGTCATTTATTCTGGCTTTGTTTCTTGTTGTTTCTCCTTCTTGCTCAAAACAAACTAAAACACATCACACTAAAGCGAGGCGCACAGCACTACTGCCTGAAAACAGGTGTGAAAACAAATAGCGGCTGAGAACCCCAAGAACCAGTGTACAAAACAAAGGCTGCCGCTGGACCACACCAGCACTCTCTAAAACAGAACGTAAACCTGTAAGAGGGATGTTAATGGTTCATTTATCCATTTCATTAGTCTTTAGTATTTATTTCTCATTGTGTTCTGTATGTAAAACTATATTATTCTATATAAAATGTATTTTTTGTTAATATTTTGGAGTGTCTGGAACAGATGAAATGGATTTACATGATTTCTTTTGGGACATATTGCTTCAGTTATCGTTCATTTTTCATATTGTTCATTTGATAAAGCTCATAAGTGAGAAGTGCAGGAGCTGAACTAACCCAACATTAGACCAGTGGCTGCTTGTATCAAACATCTTGAGTGGATTTTGAAGTTGGGTTTTCTCTTTTATTGTCCTCTGTCAAAACTTCTCAGGGTGATGTTTAAGTAGACACTAAAAAATCAGTTCTAAACTTTAAGATTAAGCCCTTGTTGTTTTGGGGTCCCAGTGTCTCCAGCATTGTGTGGGTAAATAAAATGACATTTTGTTCAAAATTACCCATTTCTTTCCAAATATTCCATTCTATAACAAGAAATATAACTTATTTTATGACTTTTTGTTTCATGTCAAGTTATTCAGACTCTACTTTTAGCACAAATAAGGCTTTTATATGTCAGAAAGGTGAAGAAACAATGACCATAAAAGTGTTTCATTAGAGCCAACAGGTGTATATTTAGTATTGAACATATATTTATATTTCATTTATATTATCCTTTGAAATAACAGAAGTTAAGTTTGGGGTCAACTGGAGTCATTAATCATGATTTGTAGCCAAATACCAAAAGAAAACACTGTAAAATGTTTATTTGTAATTCCCAAAAAATCTGAAAAGTCCTGAAGTACCATGCTGATGATAAAAAACTGGGGATGTTTTGCAAAAGCAGCCACAGAATAAAATGACTAGATGGATGGATGGATGGATGGCCAGTAAGTTCTTCAGTCTGTAGGGAGGTATTACTTATAAGGTCGAGATGCTGGACGATGTAGACATAGACAATTTGCTCACCTGTAGCTGTTTCTCCACAGGAGGTGGAGACGAGGAACCAGCCATCCAGTCATAGGTTCCTCTTCCAGCAGGTCCAAACTTCATCCAGCTGCTCTCCAGGACTTTGCGCATGCTGTGTGATAACTGTCGCAGTGTTAGAAAAAATAAAGATGTCTAGAACACCAGCTCCAAGAAACCAAGACACGAGCTCTTGTGTTGGTGTTCCTGGAGACCAACAGCAGACTAATGAGGGGCAGCAGTTGTGTTGAGCTTCATATCAGAGAGAGAGAGAGAGAGAGAGAGAGAGAGAGGGAGAGAGGTGGTGTGAGCTAAGCATCATCTCACATGCTCACACATGCAGATGAAGAGGATCCAGATCCAGGCCAGCGGTCAGCCAATGGGGCAGCGCGAGAATCAGAGGGATTTAGCAGTGTTGATGTGCAGCTGGCCTATATTGAATAGAAAGTGATGATGAAGAGGAGGAGGAGGAGGAGGGGCAGTACAGAAGCCACTGGTGTCTGTCAATCTGTCAATCAGTAAAGCGCTGCAAGTGTTAGGAACCGCTGGAGGGCGGGAAGTGAGATTCACAGTCAATACAGCAATAAAACAACAGTTACTACTGCTGTGACAGACAGTCAACATTAACATATACAGACTGAGACAGATGAACAGACAGACAGACAGATGAACAGACAGACAGACAGACAGACAGATGAACAGACAGACAGACAGACAGACAGATGAACAGACAGACAGACAGACAGATGAGCAGATAGACAGACAGACAGACAGGTGAGCAGACAGACAGATGAACAGATATACAGACAGACAGACAGGTGAGCAGATAGACAAACAGACAGATGAACAGACAGACAGAGAGACACAGATGAACAGACAGACAGACAGACAGATGAACAGATATACAGACAGACAGACAGACAGATGAACAGACAGACAGATGAACAGATATACAGACAGACAGACACGTGAGCAGATAGACAGATGAGCAGACAGACAGACAGACAGATGAATAGACAGACAGACAGACAGACAGACAGATGAGCAGATAGACAGACAGACTGACAGATGAATATACAGACAGACAGACAGGTGAGCAGATAGACAGATGAACAGACAGACAGATGAATAGACAGACAGACAGACAGGTGAGCAGACAGACAGATGAACAGATATACAGACAGACAGACAGGTGAGCAGATAGACAAACAGACAGATGAACAGACAGACAGAGAGACACAGATGAACAGACAGACAGACAGACAGATGAACAGATATACAGACAGACAGACAGACAGATGAACAGACAGACAGATGAACAGATATACAGACAGACAGACACGTGAGCAGATAGACAGATGAGCAGACAGACAGACAGACAGATGAATAGACAGACAGACAGACAGACAGACAGATGAGCAGATAGACAGACAGACTGACAGATGAATATACAGACAGACAGACAGGTGAGCAGATAGACAGATGAACAGACAGACAGATGAATAGACAGACAGACAGACAGGTGAGCAGATAGACAGATGAACAGACAGATGAGCAGATAGACAGACAGATGAACAGACAGACAGACAGACAGATGAATAGACAGACAGACAGACAGGTGAGCAGATAGACAGATGAACAGACAGACAAATCTACAGACAACCAAACAGAATAAATGAGTCACATGGAGAGAAAGAAGCAGACGGATATATATAATGAGTTTAATTTTTGTCTCCGTTGTTGTCATTTTGTCAGTTTCTGAGCTAATCTGCTCTTTACATTGTGTGCTACATTCATTTATAACAGATTTAATTAATAAGTCGTTTTTTTTATTGTAGACATACCACCTGTAATTAAGGTGGTGAATATTATAATATAAGGCTGTGTTATGGGAACAAAATCCTAGATACAGACAAATCCACAGAGAAATGTAAACAGAGAGAGCCTCTAGGAATTGCACCATCATTGACAAGCTGCTTTTGGAGAGCAGTGTTGGGTTTTTGGGCAGAGGGATGAGTGAGCAGAGGGTAAAACATGTTCACTGTGATCAAGCTGAAGCCTGGAGCCAAGTAGAGCAGCTTTGTCTGTAGCCATCACTCTATTCCTGACTCTGCAACACTTCAGCCAGGCTAAGGCTAATGCTAAAAACTGAAAAAGCTGAAAAAAACAACAACGGTTCAGTTATTCCTTTTGTTTGCTTTTAGATTTACTGCTCTGAAGGAGGTTGAGAAGACCAATGGAATGTGCCAGTGGTTAAGATGAACAATGTTTTTGGCCACTACTGTTATGGTAGTACCACGGTAGTTTGAGCATGGTCACCATCCAGAGGTTCCACCATTTGTGTGGTCAGTAAACCTCAGCATTGATATTTATTATTACCTAGAAGGCCTAAAGGCTTAGATAATGTGCCTAATAAAGATAATGTGCCTAATAAAGCCTCCTTTTACAAGTAGGTGTAGTTAAAGTTATAAAGTTAGCATGGTTGCATTTGCATGTTGCTAACTGCTGTTTCATTATTAGCAAAGCTAGTACTATTCAGTTAAAAAGTAGACCGTAGAAACTTAGCATGCTTGCATTTGTATTTTGCTAACTGCTATCAGCATCTATTAATTATTAGCAGTGCTAGCACTGTTCAATCAAAAGTAGACTGGAGAATGTTAGCATTATTGCATTTATATTTTGCTAACTGCTATCAGCATCTACTAATTATTAGCAATGCTAATATTAATGCAGTTCTATTAGCAAAGCACTGTTCAATCAAAAGTAGACTGGAGAAAGTTAGAATGGTTGCATTTGCATGTTGCTAGCTGCTGTCTCATTATTAGCAATGCTAGCCTTATTAATCCCTAAATGACACAGATTACAGGGTTTAACTAGCCTCAGGCTAGTTCAGAAAGAGCTGTGTGTGACGGCAGAGACAACCCAAATCCACAGCCAGACTGAAAAGTCATTCTAAAAAATTATAAAAGCAACAAAATGATTCATTAATAGATGTGTTTTGAGAATGGGAATGGGTGTATGTGAAGGAAATATGCTAACACTGACGTCAGGATGGCTGAAAGTTTAAGGTGTGGGTCTAGTACTACTGCTGCTAATAAATAATAATAATAATAATAATAATAATAATAATAATAATAATAATAATAATAATAATAATAATAAATAACATTGTTGGCTGTATATTATTTAATGTTTTATTTTACAATATATGTATATAATGCAATATTTATCATATATATATATATATATATATATATATATATATATATATATATATATATATATATATATATATATATAATGAGTCTGAGTGTCTAATGAATTACAAAGAATTAAAGTTTTACATTTTATTTTAATGTGATGATTTTATTTTTTGACTCAACTACTAAAAGTCTTGACTCAGACCTGATATGTCCTGGTTTTGGTCTTGACTTGGACTCAGCTTTAAGGTCTTGAACAGGAATGCACTGAAATGAAAATTCACGAACAAAACATTTGGCAGAATATCAAACACATTTTTTCATTTCTATAAATGATTATAAAATTAGTAACAAAACGGTTTCCCAAAATAAGTCTTGTAGTTAGTTTGGAATGAATGTCTGTATTTTAATAAGTTGGTTTGACATAATTTGGTTTAATAACAGGAGTTTAATAATAAACAAAATGATGAAAATGTCTAAAATGAATGATGTAAGTCACATGGATGTTTTGTGTGTTTAATGTGAGTGTCATTGGCTACAGACACTGAAA
>BRDA01091325.1:4070-24319 GCA_036984385.1 Crenuchus spilurus
ATTACATAGTATGTGGCACCAAACGATCCAAAAAGTGAGGTGAATTTTTTTACTACTTCGTGAACAGACAACAGGAATGCATCCAGCTAACGAGCAAACCAGCTAACGAGCAAACCAGCTAATGAGCAAACCAGCTAACGAGCTCGGCTCCTGCACGGATTAAACTCGTAAATAGGGTTACCACTGTATTTCTAACCTTATGTGTACTTTGTGGATTTGCTACTGGATGCTTTGAATTTCCCCTCGTGGATCAATAAAGTATCCATCCATCCATCCATCAATTATAGCAATGTTACATTACATTAGACAAAATTGTATTTATCCCAAAGAAAACTGCACCACAGCAGCCAAACATGAAATCTCACAGAAAGTAGCTTGCAATACCAAGCAGATAGAAGAACAGACACATAATACAACACAGCACAAGAGGACAACAGACAAGTGCTTCATCATTTTTTTAAGTGGAGTGAAAAACCTAGCAAACCACGGTGTATGATACATTATGAATTGTTGTCATAATGCATCCAAAGCTGTGTTTGTAATGTTTTACACAGCCATACTAAAGACACGTGCATTATGACCAGGGGCGTGACACCAAATTCTGGGCCCTATGGACAAGCAGTGCCAAGGGCCCCTCATCCCTATTATCAAATATTATTTCCTTTAATATTTAAAGGAAAATAAAATTCCAGACTCCTCAAGGGCCCTCGCCCCACTTGGGGCCCTGGTAACTCAGTCCCACTTTTCCCCCCACTACCACGCCCCTGATTATGACTAACAAAGCTACCTACTTATAAATGCAAACTCAGCCAAGAGCTTATAACACTTTATTATGTAATAACTTGTAAGGATTCTGTCTCACCTCCATTGTTTTCCTGTTTCCACGTGACTTTGTTTACCTTCGTGTCTCCTCCATACTAACCCAGTAATAAGACATTATAATCTGTATTTGTGAGCATGTTTTAGACAAAACAAATGTTTATTTAAATAGTACAGCCCATATTTACTTTCCAAGTCATTATCAGAAATGTACTACAAATACTGAAGCACTAAATCACAAACATCCTATTACAAAACTAAAACGTCCATCCACCCACTAATGGTGGAGTCTGAGAGCTGACTGAAATGCTAATGTAACATCATATTTGCATATTTGCATGCAGTGTGTGTGGGAGAAGTAGACTTAAGAGTTCTTGCTTAATGTTTTATATAAAGATGTGCTGAACACTTGCAGCTCTGACTCTTCTGCTAAAGGGACAATATGCCACCACAAATGAATTTTGGAAAGTGATGTATTTATTATTGATGTCTGTTGGAAAATAATGTATATATACAGGTAGGGCTGCCACGATTAGTCGACTAGTCACGATTATGTCGACTATTAAAATAGTCGACAACTAATTTAATAGTCGATGCGTCGTTTTTGTTTTTGTATTTGTTTTTACTTTCGTTTTCTCTCCAAACTGCTGTGTACTCACCTTTTACTGCTGCGTCTTCCTTTCTGTCTTGATGCACATGCGCAGTAGTGATAACCGGGGTAGCACGTGGATGACGTCACAGGACGTTATATACAGATGGAGCTCAAAAGCGTGGGCCAAGATCATTTTAAGAAAATGAAAGAGAAACGTGTGCAATGCAATATCTGCAAGGCAAAATGTGCCTTCCACAGCAGCACAACTGCGATGCATGAGCACCTGAAAAGGAAGCCTGTTGTGGCTGATTGTGACAATGATGAAAAGGGACCATTATCTCGGTAAGCTAAATTGCTAGTTAGCTGCTAAACAGAGCATAAACAGAGAGTTAACTTGCTACTTACTCATATTTATAGCTGTAAAAGTTAACATTAGTGATGACGATTTGATTCATCAGCCTTAGAACACATTCATGTGTTTTCTGTAACGTTACAACAGTCATGTGTTTGAATAGGAATGCTAATGCTAACGTTATGTTTCACTGCTATGTTTACACTTTATGCTAAACAGTTAAATAATTATTTGTTGCAACAAGCTGCATATTTCATTAAAGGTTTAATGAACTATGATCTTAATTGTTTTTATTTTTAGTTAGCATATAGCTGAAATCTAATGACGGTTATATAATAGCTGCATTCTAGTGCAATAAGATGTATGTTTTGTATGTGGGTCTTCCTGCGGTTCACACCAGACCTGCTGCTCACTTACATCTACTACTAGCAATGATCGGACTGAAGCTCTAATGCTACTGCATTTACTGCATGTCAGATTTAACTAAGGATGTAAATCTCTATCAGTAGTTTGATCATGCAATTAATATATATGCAATTTTGTTCCACCTCATGTACTACATGTAATGCGAATGACAATAAAGCTTCCTTGTATCAGAGGAGGATGGATCCCCTTTGTGAGTCTGGTTCTTCCCAAGGTTTCTTCCTCAAGCTTTTGTTGCCTCGGCTTGCTCACATTGGGCTTAGAATCAAATTGTCTGATACTGATTATGTAAAGCTGCTTTGTGACAACGTCCATTGTAAAAAGCGCTATATAAATAAATTTCGATTGATTGATTGATTGTTTTATATTCAATTAATGTATGATCTGATTAGTTGACTAATCGCAAAAATAATCGGTGATTAGTCAACTATTAAAATAATCGTTTGTGGCAGCCCTATATACAGGACTAGTCAAAAGTTGGTCCTACTTTTTCCTACACTGTAAATAAACACTGAACTCATCCAGACTATGAGTGAACACATAATGAATCAAGTAGTAAACTTAAAAGTGTTAAACATACCAAAATATATTTTAGATTGTCACACCCTCACCTGGGCCTCACCCATTTTCTTCTGTTTTGTGTCTGTGTTCACCCTCCTCGTGTTTGTCTGATGTCTGATGTCTTATGTTTGATGACCAGGTTTCATTCACACATCATGTGGCCTCTGTTGCATGGTCCTGCTGCTTTGCGCTCTATAATATCAGACAAATCAGACCATTCCTAACGCAACATGCCAGTCAACTCTTGGTACAAGCTGTGGTTATCTCACGCCTCGACTACTGCAACGCTGTGCTAACAGGCCTCCCAGCCTGCACTATTAAACCACTACAGATGGTCCAGAATGCAGCAGCACGTCTGGTTTTTAACCATCCAAAACGGGCACGTCACCCCACTGCTCATTGAGCTACACTGGCTTCCGATTGCTGCCCGGATCAAACACAAAGCCTACACGATTGCCTATAAGGTGATGACAGAGCAGGCTCCCTCTTATCTGCACTCGCTCTTAAAAGCTTATTTCCCTGCCCGGTCGCTGCGCTCCTCCACTGAACGTCGCCTTGCTTTGCCTAACATTCACACAAAGCAATCCAGACTGTTCTCCTCAGTAGTTCCCAGATGGTGGAACAAGCTGCCTACCACCACTAGAGCAGAGGTGTCCCTCACTGGGTTCAAGAAACTCCTAAAATCCGAGCTCTTCAAAGAGCACCTGCTCTAGTGATCCCAAATACTCCCCATGAGTACTGATATGCACTCAGCATTCGATATCCAAATGTTAATTCTAGTATACTAGTACTAGTAAATACTAGTACAACTCTAGTATTTTTTTTGCGTCTGTACTTTCCCACTATTGTAAGTCGCTTTGGATAAAAGCATCCGCTAAATGTAATGTAATGTAATATCATGGTCTCCACCACCCTGTGATATCATTGTTCAAGTCTGTTCCCTCATTTTTGTCTATTTGCTGCCCCTACATTGTCTCTTCTTGGTGTTATTGTCTTTATGAGTCATTGTATGTAGCAGTGTCGAGTCCACAAGTGTTTGTAAGTGTTTATGCAATAAAGTGTCTGCATTTGAAACTACTCCTGCCTCCTGTGTCCACCACCACACCTCACCGTTACATAGATTTTACATTCTTCAAAGTAGACACACAACTGATGTCTCAAACACATTAAGAGGCAAGAAATGCAAGTCATGAACTCTTGACAAGACACAGTTGTTAACTGAAAGCCATTCCAGGTGACTACCTCATAAAGCTGACTGACAAAATGCCAAGAAAGCTGCATCTAAGCAAGAGGTGCCTACTGTGAAGAATGTCAAATATAAAGATATTCTGGTTTGTTTACTTGTTTTTTTACTAAATAATTACAGATGTAACTAGAAAAGTGCATTTCCTGAAGGAAACGCAAGATATTGCGCATTGCTAACATGGCCCACAAGCTAAGGTATCCCAGTTGGTTTGTAAGGTGATGCTTTGGTATTTGTGGTGGTTGCTATGGCCCCCAAGGCGGTTGCTATGGCCCCCAAGGCGGTTGCTATGGCCCCCAAGGCAGTTGCTATGGCACCCAAGGCGGTTGCTATGCCACCCAAGGCCGTTGTAATGGCACCCAAGGCGGTTGCTATGGCACCCAAGGAGGTTGCTATGGCACCCAAGGCCATTGCTATGGGTCCCAAGGCCGTTGCTATGGTTCCCAAGGCCGTTGCTATGGATCCAAAGGTGGTTGCTATGGCTCCCAAGGCGGTTGTTATGGCACCCAAGGCCATTGCTATGGCACCCAAGGCCGTTGCTATGGTCCCAAGGCTGTTGCTATGGGCCGCAAGGCCGTTGCTATGTCACCCAAGGCCGTTGCTATGGGACCCAAGGTCGTTGCTATGGGCCCCAAGGTGGTTGCTATGGGCCCCAAGGCGGTTGCTATGTTACCCAAGGCGGTTGCTATGGGACCTAAGGCGGTTGCCATGTTTCTATGTGAAAATGAATGGGAAGAACGAGGGATGAAAAGATGACAAAAAGAGAAGTGCGGGTCAGTATGGCCCTGCACTACAGCTCTGTTATCTGTCCTGATGGAGTACATGAATGTTGGTGGCTGTTGGGACACAGAAACTCTGTAGCTTGAGTGTATGTGAAAATGAATTGAAGTCAATGGGAGGAACGTGGGAAGAAAAGATGACAAAAAAAGGAGTGCGGGTCAGTATGGCTCTGGACTAGAGCTCTGTTACCTGCCATGATGTAGTATATCAATTTTGGTTGTTGTCGCGCAAATGGAAGCGTGGAATTTGGTATGGCCAAAAATGAATGGAGGTCAATGGGACGAAAAAGGGATGGCAATAAAACGACAAATAAACGAGTGCGGGTCAAAACAACAGTGAATTTGTGCTCAGGGGCCCGCCCTGATATAGTGTATCTGAAATGGTGCGAATCGGTCAAGCAGAAGTACAGTAGATGAGCATTCATTTTTGCTCCCCATTCATTCTCTATGGGAAAAAAATTCCAGATTAAGGAAGTTTTTAGGAAAACCTCAAATCTGATCAAAAATCTGTATACAAGCCCGGATCACACAATCGGACCGAACACTCTGGAGTTGGAACAGTGTCGATATCTCGAAAACTGCGGTACAATGCGGCTCGAGACTTGAACATTACCAGTAGGTAAAGAGGGGCCGGTCCATTTCTTGCTTTGTTGGCGAACATCAGGGTTTTGAATCTGATGTGAGCAGCTACAGGAAGCCAGTGAAGTGAACACAGCATTTGAGTGACATGAGAGAACTTGGGCTGATTGAAGACCAGCAGAGACTGGCCAGTTGCATTGACCCCAAAGGAGATGAAATGCTTCTAAAGGCTACTCATGGCCCACATCTAAGGAACAAGCCAAACATCATAGACCCTCTCCAGTTTGCTTACCATCAGAACAGGTCCACAGCAGAAAGCCCTCTCACTTTTGGAGAGTCAGGACAGTTCTGAGAAAATGATAATCATTGACAACTCAGCATTCAGCAGTTGTACCATCTAAACTTCACATTCTCAGTCAATTACCCTCTGCAACTGGGTCCTGAGCTTTCTAACAGGAAGACCTCAGCCTTATTACATCAACACTGCACAAAGTTAGAGTACACTACTTGATAGATTCCCTTACTCCCCCCTGCCTCAAGAAAGGAGATCAGAAGTCCACTTGCTCCAGATTCCCTCCCCATTTTATACTCGTCAGTAGCCAATATATCTCAAAAACAAGAATCATGGGACACACTCTGACAATGGTAAATTACCTACACAGTGGCATTTTTGTATTATATGTGTATTTTTTGATGCTGTGGGGTTTGCTGACTCTCTATGTTCTTAAAAACATGGCCCACTCACGTATCATTACTCACAAATCGGCTGACCAATTCTCAGCTCTTTAGACACAAACTGTAATCAGAAATGTTAATAATCTAGAGATTGATATACAGTCTTTTAATACTCACTTCTCCTCACATCTGTACACTGAGGTGGAAATGTTACTGGTCTGACAGGTTATGGAAGGCTACTGGGAGGTTCTGGAAGGCTACTGGGCTGGAAGTGCATTGCTTGTACCTTAAAGGCATCCAACTGTTTTAATGCTGCAAGATGGTTAAAAAGGTCAGGCAAATGGTCTCATATTACTCCCATATTAAAATCACTTCACTGGCTTACCACTGAATATAAGATCCATTTTAAGACCTTAACTACAGAGTGTTGTATGGGTAGGCCTCTAAATATATCATTGACCTACTGCATCCATATACTGCTGCTGATTTGTTAATGTCATATGACCTGTGCTTACTGACAGTGCCTGAGACCCACTTTTGAGGTAATTGCACCCAGACTGTGGATTACCCACAGTCTCCTTCTCTAAGGTTCATGCAGTCAGTTTACTTAAAAAAAAAATAAGCTAAAGACATATTTTCAGTAAATATAGGAATACAATGTTTATGCTTTATTTGTTTTTAAAGTTTTATTTTCTTCTTCTAAACCTTTGCATTTTCTCTGTACTTTTTATGCTTATGTTGTTTGTGACTAGTATCTGTGAAAGTGTCCAACTTTACTTGTTTACTCACTTACATACTGATGTGATGTGTAAATATCGCCTTTCCAGCCCCACAAGATGCAGTGTCCCATATCACTCATACATAATTTTTTATTTTGATTTTTTTAAAATAATTTTATTTCTAGGTTTTTGCCAATTTTTATCCCCTTCCCAATGTAGTGGTAGCGAATTAACCCATCCCCTCCGTTAGGTCTCTCCCCATCACTTTGCATTGTCCCTGACTCTAGGAGGGTGCAGGCAAGCACAAGCCTCCTCCGTTGCGTGTGATGCAGCCACCACTTCTTTTTTGAACCACCGCTGATACTCCGTCACTGGAGAGCCTAACGTGCTCGGAGGAAAGCACACAGCTCTGATTGGACCAATCAGTAGACGCCTGAGCCAGCGGACATTGCAGTGTGAAAGTGATAGGGAGAGAGAGAGCGCCATCTACCCACCCAGAGAGAGCTCTGCCAATTTTTGCTCTCTTGGGCCCCGGCTGTTGATGGCAAACAGCATGACCGGGATTCAAACTCGCGATCCTCGGGTCATAGTGGTAGCGTCTTTGCCCGCTGAGCCACTCGGGGGCCCCACCCATATATAATTAAGTTATGATGAGTCTCCATACTTCTCTGGTGAGCAGGGACAGGGCATCAACCTATAGCTGGAAGAACATATGCTGACCGACACAAGGACAGTTTAGAATGGCCAGTTCACCTTCATGCTTTTGTATTGTGAGAGTTAAGACCCTGAAGAAAACCCACACATGGAGAATATGGAAACCCCACCCAGATGGGGACATGAACCCAAGACTCTAAGAGGTGAATGTGTTAACCACCAAGTCAGCATACTCCCTGCATACAAAGTACATTTAAAATGCATACTATTATATTACTATACTGATAGTGTGCTTCCTGTAGCTAAAGCGCTTATAAATAAAACAAAAATCATTTTTATCACTCATCATGATTTGAAATCATATGATATGACATTTTCATAGCACACATGAACTTGCTGGAATGTCGGCTCTTCTCTTCACTCTATATGTGTGTTTTTGTGTGTGTGTATATGTATGCATGTTCGATTTCAAAACAGACCTGCATTGAACTGTGTTAACATGCGGCCTCATTTCTCAGCTAATAAATGACAGTCCAGGTCCTGCAAGAGAGCAGTGTTTAAACACACGCTAATGTAGGTCACCCTCCATCCAAACTACTCTCTGGATGGGACTGGACTGGCCTGTGTGTGCGTGTGTGTTATTCTCAGCTCAGTCTGAGAGAGATGGAAACTTTTAACAGGCTCATATGGCTGTAATTAGTATCTTGGCGAGAGAGACAGAGTGAGAGAAAGAGAGAGAGAGAGAGAGAGAGAGAGAGGAGTGAGGTGGGAGAGACAGAGAGAAAGAGGAGAGGCAGGGAGAAAGAGAGAGAGAGGCAGAGACAGAGAAAGGAGAGTCAGGTAGACAGTCAGGTAGGGAGAAACAGAAAGTAAGTAAGAAAGAGATGAAGTAAAAAAGGGAGAGAGAGATACCAATATATTGCACTAATTTTATCCGATACTCTGTTTGATGTTTTAAGGGCCTCTCCTGCACTGTAACAATTCTACAAAGTAATAGAATTCTAAAGGGGATACCTTCCATAACACCTGAGTCATATCAACACCGTTACAACATTACATTATGTACAGTCATATCAACACCGTTACAACATTATATTATGTACAGTCATATCAACACCGTTACAGAATTACATTACGTACAGTCATATCCACAGTTACAACATTACATTACATAGTCATATCAACACCATTACAACATTACATTACGTACAGTCATATCAACACTGTTACAACATTACATTACGTACAGTCATATCAACACCATTACAACATTACATTACATACAGTCATAACACCATTACAACATTTTATTATATACAGTCATCCCAACATCGTTACATTACATTACGTACAGTCACATCAACCCAGTTACAACATTACATTACATACAGTCATATCAACACCATTACAATATTACATTACGTACAGTCATATCAACACTGTAATAACATTACATTACATACAGTCATATCAGCACCGTTACAACATTACATTACGTACAGTCATATCAACACCGTTACAACATTACATTACGTACAGTCATATCAACACCGTTACATTACATTATGTACAGTTAGATCAACACCGTTACAACATTACATTACGTACAGTCATATCAACACCGTTACAACATTATATTACATACAGTCATATCAAAACCGTTACAACATTATGTACAGTCATATCAACGCCTTTAGAGAATTACATTATATTCACATATATTGTATATCACTGATCAGTTCCAACACTCTAAATCTGAGTTACTTAGTTACTTTCTTTCTTATTTCTTTGTTCCTCTTTTTCTTCCTCCATTTTTTCTTCCTTTTTCCCTTTCTTTCTATTTCTTGCTTCTCTCTTTTGAATTCTGTCTTTCATTCTTTCATTCTTTCTTCTTCTTCTTCTTCTTCTTCTCTCTCTCTCTGTCCCTGAGTGTCAGATGGTCATTAGTGTAGATTAGGCTGCAGACATGCAGTTATTTGTTTTGATTCTGCACATGTTTAGCCACATGCTTGCTGTTCTCTGATAAACATCACACTGCTCTGAGACGTTCCTCACAGCCCCTAAATCCTCAGCTAAGGCTGCATGAAGACACAAGATTCTGTGACAAACCACCAGAAGGACCTGCAATATCTCTCTGACCTCACAGCTAACACTTCTGAACTGTTTCTGAGAATGCTAAAAAGTGTATAAATTCCTTGCACTGGGCTTTGCACAGATGCAGTCTCCTTACACAGATGGTGTGGGTGATTTCCAGGCTTGATTCTCTGCCAGTAGCTCAAACAATGCAAAGGAGGAAAAAACAGAGAAAACACACACACACACACACACACACACACACACACACACACACAAAGACACTTTAGTAGGTCAAGTATGCACCTTCATTGGCCAGAGTCTGCAGACAAATTTTTTATACCCTGACAGTGTCGTTATGCAAAACAAGTTTTAGCTAAACCTCCCAGACCTGCAACTACAACAGAAAAAAAAGAAAACCAACAGCTTTTTTTTATAACCTTTTCAACTCTAAGGGTCTGTTAACACTTAACTTCTTCACTCTTACATGTAACCTGCTTATTAATGTCATATTATCTTTTGAATAATATGTCTTTAAATCAGTTCTGTTACATTTCCATAAACTTCCCCTTACTCCAGAATGTATTTGATCAGTCAAGACATGTTTGGTGTCAGAAGATGTCTTTCTTAGTTTTGCACTGGAGCTACAAGGCTAATGGAAGCTGGTCATGGAAGCTTAAATTTAAGCAGCTGTATAGTGGTATGTGAATACATGGGTATAATTTGCTTGCTAAGGGATCTCCAACTCAAAATACAATTAAAGGATCTAAAGTTAATCTGAAACACCTGACGAATACGATCAATATGAGCTCTGTCGTTTTATTTTGTTCATGTATCAAAGGTTAAAAGAATAATTAAAGGATGGGATGATCACTTAATGGACCTTAAAACTAGACTGGAAAATGGCAGTTAATGATGTTGTACTGGTTTCCTTCTTCATAAGCTGCCATGCACACTGTTCTTATGGATGCTGTAAGAGAGCCTGGTATAGCCTTAGATACCCACTGGACATTTGTGACAGTATATTGTTGATCAAGTCATTTGTATGATTCCACTGTCCTCTGTTCCAAAGGTCCTGTGTTCACAGATTTATATGGCACATAAAGACAAAGGGTAATGTATGCAATAACATGGGCTTTTGAGCTCATCAAATGTATTTTCTATGTTTTTTTTCTACTCATCAAATGTATTGTCATGTGGCTCTCTGTATAATAGTTCTACACTTAAGGGTTAGTGTTAGTGCTGCGTTAAAATGCGTTAACAAAGTTTTGATCTGGGAAACTTGGGAACATAGGAGGCTGGGAACTTGCTACTCTGAACACATAGAACCCTGGGAACATATGCTTCCTTATTCATTGTGCCTTTAGAGTGATTTTTGCTGAACACTCCTTGCAAGACTAACAGTGGTGTTGAGTTTCCTTCAGTTGTATATCATCACTGTACAATGAACTGTTAGAGAGCAAACACTACAGAGATGGTTTTCTTATCCTTTCCAGCCTGGTGAGCATCAATAACACAAATTTGCAGATTTTACCTGAAAAATTGGTTTCTGTGACACCATGATTGTAGAACTACTTGTACCGCGGAAGTACACAAGCTTGTTGGTTGTCATTCGGCTCCTGAACTACTTCTCTGCACTGTAGAAATGTGTTTGAGCTCATGTATCCATCCACCAAACGTGAGCAGGTCAGATGTCTTCAGCTGATGTAAACAGGGTGACTGTAGCCGGGCTCATCTTCTGGTAGATTTGGATTTGTTTGTATTAACTCTTAATTGTTTCTGGTTGTGACACAAATAAACTGAGTTGAGTTTCTGAATGCTATGTCTCAGAATGTATAAGAGGTAATTGGCTGTATTTTTGTGTGGATTCAACACTCTTTCAAATAACTTGACTGGCTTTTCCATTATATAAATAAATAATTGTATAATTGAGTTCTGTAATTTATCACATTTCAGGTCAAATGTATGCAGATATGCTGAAAATGTTAAAGTAAAATTCACAAACATTCTAGCAGCACTATACACCGCTTTCCAAATTATTATGCAAATTGGATTGAAGTGTCATAAAGAAATTTTTTTTTCTTTTTCAATTAAACTCATGGATGGTATTGTGTCTCAGGGCTCTTTGGATCACTGAAATCAATCTCAGACACCTGTGATAATTAGTTTGCCAGGTGAGCCCAATTAAAGGAAAACTACTTAAGAAGGATGTTCCACATTATTAAGCAGGCCACAGGTTTCAAGCAACATGGGAAAGAAGAAGGATCTCTCTGCTGCCGAAAAACCTCAAATAGTGCAATGCCTTGGACAAGGTATGAAAACATTAGATGTTTCACGAAAACTTAAGCGTGATCATCGCACTGTGAAGAGATTTGTCGCTGATTCAGAGCACAGACGGGTTTGTGCAGATAAAGGCAGAATGAGGAAGGTTTCTGCCAGGCAAGTTCATCAGATTAAGAGGCAGCTGCTAAAATGCCATTACAAACTGGTAAACAGGTATTTGAAGCTGCTGGTACCTCTGGAGTCCCGCGAAACCCAAGGTGTAGGATCCTTCAAAGGCTTGCTGTGGTGCGTAAACCTACTATTCAGCCACCCCTATCCAGTGCTCACAAGCAGAAACAGTTGCAGTGGGCCCAGACATACATCAAGAATTTCCAAACAGTCTTATTTATTGATGAGCGTCGTGCAACCCTGGATGGTCCAGATGGATGGAGTAGTGGATGGTCACCATGTCCCAACAAGGCTGCGACGTCAGCAAGGAGGTGGCGGAGTCATGTTTTGGGCCGGAATGATGGGGAGAGAGCTGGTTGGCCCCTTTAGGGTCATAGGAAAATGACCAAAGAAGAAATGGACAAGAAGAACCGTGCCTTCCAGACCAAAATCATCTTCATGCATGACAATGCACCATCTCATGCTGCAAAGAATACACCTGTGTCATTGGCTGCTATGTCATTCTCCTATGAGGAGAGAAACTCATGGTGTGGCCACCATCTTCCCCTGACCTCAACCCTATAGAGAACCTTTGGAGTATCATCAAGCAAAGGATCTTTGAGGGTGGGAGGCAGTTCACATCAAAACAGCAGCTCTGGGTGGCTATTCTGACATCATGCAAAGAAATTCAAGCAGAAACTCTCCAAAAACTCACAAGTTCAATGGATGCAAGAATTGTGAAGGTGATATCAAAGAAGGGTTCCTATGTTAACATGTAACTTGGCCTGTTAGGATGTTTTTGACTGAAATAGCTTTTGATTTCAGTGAATGTGACTTCCTAATGCTGCAAATTCAACAAATGACCATTTTCATTTTCTTTACAAGCTATCAAATGTTTTGAAACTCTGCTGTGCATAATAATTTGGAACAGTGCATTTTGAGCTTTTTTTATTTTTCAAGAATATACTGTTATCATTGGCAGGTTTGTTCAATAAAATTCAATTTATACTCTAACAGGTGATGACTTTTATTATACTGGCTCAGTTGCATTGACCATTTAGGAAAATCAGGGAAAAATATCATTTGCATAATAATTTGGAACACAGTGTAGTCATTACATTAAAATCATCTGCTTAGCCACATTTGCTTCTTTCCTTCCCCAGTTAGCTAGAATTATATGAATGTAGGTCTGTTGGTGATTATAAAGCACAATGGTGGAGAAAAGCATGCTAAACAAGAACAGCTTGACATAGCTCCAGGCAAATGTGGGATGATTTAATGCATGCAGTTGATGCTAATTAGAGAGGTATAAGCTTTAATTACTTGTTAGTTATATGCTAGACTTGTTAGCTACATTAGCGTGGTAACTTCAGTGCAGTAAATATGTAAACAATAAATATTAAACATCATATTTTGGTTGAGTCATATGACAATAAAATAAAATATAAATATATAAATATAACATGAAATTCATTCTTTCAATTCTCAGAAACTCAAAGAATCAATTCCTTTTGGATGCTCCTCAGCACTAATGGATGATAGTTACTCCACACTGCTTACACAGAGAGAGACAAAACAGTTGTTGTACTGAAAAAGTAAACAATTAATACCACAATAATAAGTTACTGAAGATTGCATTCGTCAACCCTGTGCCCTGGACACCCATGTTTAGTGCTGTATTGTGTGTTCATGCTGGCACTCTGGGAATGCAGTAATCATACTAAAACATTAAAAATCTGTTTTTCTCTCTGGTTTTGGTAATGAATGAGTAATTTTGTAATGTCTTGGCTACATTGAATTAACACTAGAATTCCCAAACTGATGAAAATTTTTGTCGTCTATTCCCCCCGCGCTGGAATGCTGGAGCCATTATCCAGCCTTTGTCTGCTGCTTTGCTTCGCTTGTCATGCAAATAAGCGCATTGTCACGCATTCAGTCTCACAGAGACTCTCACTCAGTTTTACTGAGGGTAAGTCCTCTTTCCACAAAGGAAAAAATATTTATATATAATAATAGAGCAGGAATCATGCTACAGGCTTGCATGTGCATACACAGACACACACACACACACACACGAGCCGAGCCGAGCGAGCGGCTGAGGCCAAATACCAAAACAAAACTCTCCTTACAACATGCACCCTACACCCTACAGACTCTCATTTACATCACATTACCTCTCTAATGGCTCACAAGAAGGTTTTTTTTTCTGCAAACCTGGGAATACTGGTGTTAAGCTAGTTGAAGGGTGTTATTCTCACTTTAGTGATACCTGTTAGGACAGAATGCTTGCTAGTTGCCTTTCCCAAACAGTAACACAGTCCTTCCCTGAAATGAAGTTTCATGAGCCATGTATGGCATCAAAATGGTTTATATAAAGATGTGTACCACATGCTGACCAAAACCTGTTTACACACTCATGTTGTGGGGACTTTTCTGCCTTGTGGTGACCTAAAGTTGATTTCAATATAAGTAAACACATTTGAAGGTGTTGACATGTTTTAAGGTTATGGTAAGGTTGGTGTTAGGCTAGTAGTAGTTCTGTTTAAGGTTTAAGTAAGTCTCCAGAAAACCAATGGAGGTCTATGTAATGTCCCCACAATGCACAGAAACAAAAACATGTGTATGTGTGTGATAATGTGTTTGTGTGGTGTTTAAATTTATCTCTGTGAGTAACATGATCGTACTCCACCTGTTCACCCCCAGCCTGGCAGCAGTAGCCAGATAGATAATGTTTCATAAATCAGATGTTTCATAACCCATAAAGCAATAACCATTTTATATTTGTTGCTCTGGACTGAAGTGTTTGTGTCTCCTCCTGCACTGTGTGGTCCTGTTTTCCTGTTTTTATGTAGGACTTTGTGGAGCTTAAATAAGGCTTTTAACAGCTTGTTGTTTTCCTGGTACAAAACTGCAGTCTAAGTGGGTGTGAGGGTGAATCTGCAAAAATGCTCATTTGCAAATATGTGAGTGAAAATATGCTAATGTGATTGTGAGTGCACAAGCGATGAACGAGTGTGAACATAACTGTTAGACTGTGAGTACACACACAATTGTGTGAATGCATCAGAATGCAAATGTATGCGTGCACAAGTGTTAATGTGCAAATGTTCCACTGGGAACCTGCAAGAATGCGAGAGAGAAGACAAGAGTTTGTGAGTGTCAGTGTGTACATAGCCATGGGTGCCACATGAAAGAATGTGTGACAAGATGTAAGGGTAAATGTGCAAAAGTGAAAGTGTTCTGAGTGCAAGTATTAGTGCAAGTGTGAAAACTCTCACATGAAAGTGAGAAAGCACGAGTATAGAAAGCTGAGTGCAAGAGTATGCTTGTGCAAGTGCAAGCAGTTGTGTTGGTAACAAGTGTGAGTGTGAATGCATGAGTGCAAATGTGAGGTGTGTGTGTGTGTGTGTGTGTGTGTGTGTGTGACTACACAAGTGCACAAGAGTGTGAGTGAAGCTCTGTAATTGAAATGGAGCCTCTGTTACAGTGATCTTTGTACAGCCTGCAGGATCAGTAAGGTCACTGAAAGCTGTAAGTTTGGTTGTAATAATAAGTATGAACTCTAACTGTACTGTAGACACAGTATCTGTTTTCTGGGGTTGTCTCTCACCTTGCCTTAATTTACTGCGCTATTCTGAGTTCAAGCTCTCCTGTTTCCTCTACCAGAGTTCCTCCCTCACACTGCAGGGGGCAGGGGAAACATCTGCAATTTCCATCCTTCAGCATCTACAGGAGTCCTGTAGGGTGTTTTTATGACCAGTAGACCTCACCAGGAGGGCTAATATATACTCTGCTTATGAAGCTCTGTCACATGACCAAATGTCAGCTCAAAATGAAGACCTCCTCATGCATCTCCATCTCAGCTGTAGACACATTCAGCTTTTATCAAGTAACTTGGATTAAAAATGACTTTTTGGTCATGTACTATCTGACACAATGCAGAGGAAATGGGTTCCTGTTTTTAGTAATGGTTCTTAATCAATATGGGTGTTAATCAATTATTATTTATTATTCACAAACCAAATTAATTGCTGGAAATTGAGAGTCTAATTTGACTTATTACAGCAAAAATGCATTAAATTAAACTATTTTAAAAACACATAATACAAACTGCAGACAATTCAGGTACTTTTAGTGTTTAAACCATTAAGAACCTGAAATTCGATTAAACTTTTTGTTAATGTGATTTGCCCGCCGCATTTAACCTGTCTGTGCAGTGAAACACACACACTAGTGAACACACTACCCTCAGTGTTAATTTAACTCTAATAGTGTTGATTTAACACGGGCAGATTTACTGTGTAGGCTGTGAACGTGTGCCTGAAGCAGTGTACAGCCCTTATCCACAGCACAGTTGGGGGTTAGGTGCCTTCCTCACACAGACAACCGGTCACAAGAATGGATCCCAAACCACCAGACTACAGTTGCCCCTTTAGTGTCATATAGTGAGTGCCATAGAAGGACTGGTTCTCTCAGATCATACTTACATCATTGTTCACTTACCTGGCAGTCAATCAGCCAAGTCATGTTTGGAGTCTTAAGTTTATTTTTTAGTTTAGAAGTGCTTAGTGTATAGTGTGGCTAACAAACACAACAACATAGGTTCTCAGAACCCACTCAAACCACATACAGATCTTAATTAAGTCCTCCAACGTACCTCCCTATTCAAGTGAACTGGCCTTTGTGTTGGGCAGACAAATGTGTGACTCCAGTTTTTACTGTAGTTTAGTTTTTTATCCACTGCTGACGGCACTTATTATAGATACTACAAAACTCTGTTCTCATGTTCATGTTCTATGACCTCTCTCTCTCTCTGTCTCTCTCTTACTCTCTCTCTCTGTCTCTGTCTCTCTGTCTGGGTGGGTGAGGACTGTCCACAAATGCAGCATTATTCTGCTGGAATTAGAAGAATCTTAAATACTCTCTAGATTAATTCATCAGTTCATAATTTAATTTCACACACACATGCTAGTATTTCCCTCAGTCACAAGTAACCACAACATCTCTCTCTCTCTCTCTCTCTCTCTCTCTGTCTCTCTCTCTCTCTCTCACACACACACACACACACACACACACACCAATAGGAGAAACAAAGAGAGGGAGGGAGAGATAGGATGAGGGTGTGAATGAGTGAGAGATTAAAAAGGAAGAAAGAAATAGGGAGTGAGAGACAAAAGGAACAATAAAGATGAAGGATATGAGAGAAGAAAGAAAGAAAGATGATGTGAAAGAGGGAGAAGAAGAAGAAGAAAGGAAGAATGAGAGGAAAGAAAGAGTGAATGGTAAATGCTTGAGTCACTAAACTTCATAAAGTGTTTAGTAGCATGTAGGGCTGCACCTAACGATTATTTTTTTATCGATTAATCTAACAATTTTTTTTTTTTTTTTTTCGATTAATCGATTAATCTAATTGTTGCCTTGTTGTCTGCACTTAATAATGTACCCAAAATGATGAAAAAAGAGAAATCCTCTTAATATTTCTATATTTTCTTTAATCTTCACATAACCTGCAAAACAAAATCCTGTGTTAAAATGTACCTTCTCTGTGCAGTCAAACATAAAATCTCTCATGAAATTAAAGCAAGATTTTTAACAATGCCAAAAATGTTCAACTTGAACAACAAACAGAAGTAACTAACACACACCTTAGCACCTACACACAATCTCTCTTCCCCTCTAGTGTATGGGTCTACATGTCTCCTGTGTTGGGGTGACTGTAAGAACATTTAGGCATTACAGTGTTACATTATTAGAGTTAAATTAACACTGGGAGTGTTACGGTTTTAAGGTTAGACAAGCTATGGGAGTGTTACACCCTCAGTCTTAATTTAACTCTAATAGTGTTGATTTAACACTGGCAGATTTACTGTGTAAACACACTTGATGTATAACTCAGCTGTGGGTCAGAGAACATTAAAATAGCATACAATATCTTTTTTCTGAAAAGATGCAAATCACTTAGACTAATAACATGAGATGATATTAGGAGCTGTAGCAGAATCTCTATTGTGTATTTTGTTTTAACAACGTTCTAATAATATGGATTTATTTAGGACTTCCGTTTGTTAAATATAACACAGCTAGTGCTTTATGAGATGTTCTGTTGTTTTCTGTGAAAGTAATGACAATAAAAATAGTTATTCAAATACAGAAACAACAGAAACAGCGAGTACAATGTGCTGTGCACTGCTGTGTGATGCTCGTGCATGCGAAGGGGAGTCGGATTCTGGCGGTGCTATTTTTTGAGTGGTTCAATTTCAGATGATGGAGATTTGCGTTTTAGCCAGCGCTCCGTGTTTGCGTGCCACAAGTTCTTATCAGTGACTGTGTTGGTTCTGAAAGTTGAGAGAAACGCCTCTAAAGCAGAAGGTTCTCGTAGCTCTGTAGACAGAGGAAGAGTGAGCGGGCCGAGTGCAGCGTCCAGTACGTTAGTCGGTCCGCCCGACCATCAGTCCGTCTCACAATCCAAACCGAGCTAATGTTTTGCTGAAAGTTTTTGCTGTAATTGTGTGCGGGAGTTTCCCGCATTATTAAGGCTAAAATTGCGGAAATCAAAGAAATAGTGTGCAATTCCCGTACTGAAATTCAGGCCCTGATAGCAGTAAAGGTGACTACTTTATAGTGACTACTACTAACGTGCACATTAGCAACACATGCTAATATTTGTAATATATAATGCTAGGGTGGAGAGAACAAATAAACACAACTTAAGGTGGTGTCTCGCCCCCGTCTTCACGAAGCGCTGCGGGATGCTTGCGCTTCAGGTGCTCGTGCATAGCGGTTGTGCTGCTGTGATAAGCCATCTCCATTTGGCAAAGCTTACATAGCACCACATTGTTTGGTCTCTGTCCAAAGTACTCCCAAACTTAAGATGCCCGTGTGCGAGTTTTTTAGCCACAGCCTGCTCCCCGGAGAAATCCATGTTTTTAGCGGGTGTGGCCATCTTGGAAACGCGTCGCCCCACCACTAGTAACATGTAACAGAATTGATTTTGACTTGTGTTTAGAGTAGAGAGTTAAGTTGCTCTAAATAATGGATCAGATCTCAACTTTGCATCAGTAGATCAGCTACACTTACACACCTTTACAAGTGAAGCTATGACATAAGAGAACCATGTTTTGGTTTACTACAGAACCATTCAGTGGATGATTCCTCTGAGAACCGCTTTTGTAAAAGATAAGCAGGAATGAAAAACATTGGTAACGTTTAAAGGATGTCATGTGAAGGTTTTACTCCAGTTAAAGTTTCTCATAACTAGGCTGCTGTTCATAAAGCTACATGACACCTACACAAGCCTGTCATGACTACTGACATGTATAAGGGCTCATTCTAGTAGTTATCTGTAATAAAAGTGTTTTCTAGCTTTGTCAGATGACGTCATTTGGAATAAGTCATACAAATGGGCTTCTCCAGCCCTCTGAAGATCTGTTGTGGTATGTAGTAATAAGATGTTAGTATCAAATCATTTATATCCTGTAAGTTGTGTTTTGGAGCTGCAGCAGATCAGACTTGTTTGTTCAGCACATCCCAGCAGGCTTAGAACCTCATCTCGCAGAGTGGCAGGATGCATTATCTTGCTGAACGAGACCACTGCCATTTGGGAATACCAATGCCATACTTGATCTGCAACAATGTTTAGGTTGGTCATACATGTCAAAGTTACATCCACTTGAATGCCAGGACCCAAGATTTCCCAACAGAACATTGTTAAAATCACCACACCGTCTCCACCGTTATACCTTTTTAGCATCCTGGTGCCATCACTACCCCAGGTAAGAGGCACATATGCACCTGACCATCCAAAAGAAATTCATCAGAACAGGCCACCTTCTTCCATTGTTCCAGTTTTATAGTCCAGTTCAGATGTTCACATCACTATTATAGGCACTTTTAGAGTTGTACAGGGGTTGGACAGTGAAAGTGAAACACCTGGTTTTAGACAACAATAATTTATTAGTAGGTGTTGGGCCTCTTTTTGCGGCCAATACAGTGTCAGTTCATCTTGGGAATGACATATACAAGTCCTGCACAGTGGTCAGAGGGATTTTAAGCCATTTTTCTTGCAGGATTGTGGTCAGGTCACTACGTGATGCTGGTGGAGGAAACCACCATACATTTCATACATACACTGCTCATACATACACTGCTCAAAAAAATAAAGGAAACACTAAAATAACGCTTCCTATATCTCAATGAATAAAATATTCCAGTATAAAATCTTTATTTATTACATAGTGGAATGTGTTGAGAACAAAATAACATAAAAATGATCAATGCAAATCAAAATTATTACCCATTGGAGGTCTGGATTTGGAATCATACTCAAAATCTCATACCACCCTCATGGAGT
>BRDA01091326.1:1905-18509 GCA_036984385.1 Crenuchus spilurus
TTTTTTTTTTTTTTTTTTTTTTTTTTTTTTTTGAAAGCACTGTCAGTAATATACATGCATTTATAAAGGCTATGTCTTGTATTCCTCAAGCAAAAAAAAAAATGTTATGATGTTATATGTGGTTACTATGTTATTGCAAGCTGACAAAAACATTAACAATAAAATATTATGAAGAAGCTATTTATTCCCAAATATTTGATAGACAGTAAAAGTGTTACTCTTATCAGCCCCAAGTTGACTTTAGACTTTATGTATAGAGTTATATCTGTTATATGTTTAATATTAGGGCTGTGTAGTGGGAATAAAAATTGTGATATGATACATGATACAGGTGATACAGTTTAAGTCATTGCAATATGTTGTTATTAGGAAAGTTATATCCTGCACTTTTTGGCTTGGTAACTTTACTAATCAGCTTAATTACTGATGAGTGGAAGGCTGGACATTTAAACCCAACATGAAATGACCAGTTTCTGACAAAAATCTTTACATGTAATCAATTAAAAATCAATACTGTGATTTTTGAGAATCAAAACAGGATCACAAAATATTGTGGTATTCAAACATGTCAATATTTTCTTCCAGCCTAAATTAATATAATAATATTTTGTAAATGAAGGGAAGGGCTTTTTTAGCATGCACATTAATGGTCTACAGAATACCACTGTCTTGACTTCTACAGTAATGTATTGGTAATTTGCACATATTAGTATAAGCTGTAAAACTACCACCAAGGGGATGGAACTTCAAATCAGAGGTAAAGCAATTATTTCAGATTATTTCCCATAAAGCATGAGAGTTAACTCAGCTATCTCTGTTTCGCAGTGGTAAATTACAGAGCAGTGAATACTTGTCTGATGAATTGGACTCTTGCAGGGAATCTTTTCCCATCTGGACCCGTGGCTGCTGAGGCAGCTAAAATTCACATGCCTATTTATACCATCCGTAAACACTTTCACACACACAGTGCACACTTAAACGCCCACATTATACTCAAATATGCTTGTGATAACAGCCGTATGTTTTAAAGACTCCTTGCTGAGGGTTGAAATGGAGCATATAAAGTTCCAGAAACTGTTTATGAGATGTGAACTGAACAGATGCATAATAGACTGATTAGAGAACAAAACAACCAAACCAAAAAACTATTAAACCGTGTTACATGTGAGGCCAAAAGTTTACAGATACACCTAAAAACTTTAAAACTCTTACCTCCAACTTAACTCTAACACACCTTGTTCAGCTAATCAAGAAGTTCTGAAGGCCATAATTAGATGGATCAGGTGTAGATTTGCAGGAGCAGGGAAGATACATACATACTGTCTTGGCATCCATCATTAACAAGAATGTTTCAATGTAGGAAATTATATACAATAGAATAGAATAGATAGCTTTATTGTCATTGTACATGGTACAATGAAATTCTGAGTGGTACCTCTGAAGTGCCAAACAACATAAATACCAACATAAACAACATACATACATTCATACATAAATATGAGTATAGCAGTGCCTGTTATTATATGAACAGAGTACTGTTGTTTGGTATTAATATAGTGCAGTATAATGTATATTGTATCAATATCACACATACAGTAGCAGCAAATTAGTGTGATAATAATAATAATAATAATAATAATAATAATAATAATAATAATAATAATAAAGTGACAATAATAGCAGCAGTACAAGATTGGTGGTGCAATATATATATATATATATATATATATATATATATATATATATATATATATATATATATATATATATATAATGTAAATATGTTTATTTTTAAAAATTAAAAATGATTTGGGATGACTGCTGCTGCACTTGTGAGTTTTCTTGTAAAATTTAACTTAAGTAATGTATGGCCACCTGCAGCGCTTACAGGGAAATGCCCTTACAGGGGAATGTCCTACAGAGGCTGCTGTGGTGTCTAGATTGTGTCTTATTCTACAATAATTTGGATAAACAGGATTTAGGAGTGAAAATATGTCTGTTCTTCCAATTCTGGGGGTACTAAGGTGAATATTTAGTTTCTCTCTGGCCTGGTGATTAAGAACCCAGTCTTGTGACCTGAAGATCATCAGTTTGATCCCCTGGATGGACACAAGTGAAGTGCCCTTTTGTGCCCAAACACAACTGAAGTGCCCCAATTTCTCCATCTGTATTGTCCATGCTCACTGCCCTCTAATGTGTTCACATTTGTGTATACAGTAGATGTGTATTTCACTGCATGGATGGGTTAAATGTGGAGGTGAAAATCCTCTGTGTGGAAGCACATTGGTCAATGATTGTGCACTTTCACTTTCACCAAATAAAGAAATTCTAAGAGGGAGATATAGTCAGATTTAATTTGTATAGCACTTTGATTTATCAAATAGTATGAAAGGTGTTATACACATAAATTTGCTTTGCCATACTGTATTTTCTTGTGTGATTTTAAAAGAACTGTCAAAACTTTTGCAAATAACGGAAGGTTTCTGCAGCACTTTGTTAAAAAAAATGCATTAGCAAAAGATTGTGGGTAAATGCTGTTCACAGTTTCAGTCTGTGCATCCAGAAATCTTCATTCTGTGTTTGTTAAAGAAAAAAATCCAATACAAAGCAACAGAAAGGCCACAATCAATGAGAATGTATCAGACTTTGCAAAAGGCCTGTTTACTATTTGTTTGAGCTTGTTCTGGCTGAAGCAGTGGGGAGTGACTCAGTTCAAACAAAGACCTGATGCAATGTTGTGTCATGATGAAATATTGCAGAGAAAAAATGACATTCTCTCTCATTAGACAGATGACATCAGGGTCACACGACTTCAAGCCAATTCTTTACTTTATGAGTGCTGTGTAATAAGCTTCAACACATTTTTTATTGGCCTTCACTTCATATCTTCATAACAAATGCTGGATAAATTAGTTTTCTAGCCAATTAACTTCTATTTCTTGCAAAATTAGTTTTCACAAAAATTTCTCCCAATTTCAAGATATGGAAGACATGGAGGCATACATGTGAGCAAAATTCAGACAGTGTCATAGAGTTCACCCCATGATGACACTATGCATTAGATACCGTACCAATCAAACATTTGAACACACCTTCTAGACAATCAGTGGTTTTTCATTAGTGAACAGTTGTCCACATTGTAGATTAATACTAAAGGAATTCAAACTATGAAGAATTACATATGAAATTATTTAGTAAACAAAAAGGTTTTAAACAAACCAATTTATTTTACATTCTTCAAACTAGGCACCTCTTGCTTAGATGAAAGCTTTGCACATTGGCATTTTCTAAGTCAGCTTTATGAGGTATGCAGTGGTTTTCAGTTAACAGCTGTGCCTTATCAAAGGTTAATTACTTGCATTTCTTGCCCTCTTAATGTGTTTCAGACCACCAGTTGTGTGCCTACGTTGATCTAAAATCTAAAACATATTTTGGTTTGTTTAACATATTTATTAGGGTTGAGCGAGTATCTGGCACAGATAAAGCATTTGTGACGAGTACGATCACGATAGGAATAAAACTCAATATCAATATCCATGCTCGTGCTGAAGGAAAATCCTCATTGGGTAACTGACTGTCTGCACAATCTGTGATTGACCAGTAATACAGAGCACCCGCCCCTCCCTACACAGACGTGTCTCTGGATGTGTGAGTGGGGCACAGCTCTGGCTGCACATTCAGTCACACACACATGCACACACACACACAGGCACACACACACACACATACACACACACACATACCTAAATCAATATTGTTAAACTTTGTGTGGAAAAAATGGCAAGAACGTTAAGTAGTAAAAATAAATAAATAATTGAAAGACAAAAAATCAGTTTGATCATAAAATAAAAAAAAATAAAAAAGGAAGTTGTGTTGAGTATGACAACTCTTGTTCATGAATAGTAAATAGTTCTATTTTAATAGTACTAGTAATAGTTTTTACTTTTGTTGTCAAAAACATTGACTTGAATCTCAATGTTGAGTCTGTTCTGTAAATAGTTTTCAAATAAACAATACATATAGCAACTTCTGATATCAATTTCAGAATTAAAATAATGTACATGTTTAAGCCCCACCCACTTTTGGTTTAACCACTCCCAATTCCGCTTTAGGCCCCGCCCACTCAGAGTACAGATACAGATAATTTAGAAGGTTGAACAGATACATATAGTGGTGTACTTGCTCATCCATAATACTCATGTTTACTAAATGATTCATTATGCGTTCATTCATAGTTTAGATGACTTCAGTATTTACAATGTAGGGAAAAAAAAAAAAAAACAATAAAATAAAATAAAAAAACATTGAAATAGAAGGTTTGTCCAAACTTTTGTCTGATACTGTAAGCATAACTTCATTATTTATTCTGTGAAATGTTTTTAATTTTTAATTTTTATTTTTTATCATTTTTTTTAAATATCAACATTGGTCCATATTTAACACCACTGGTCCACCTTCTAGATGTAAAGTCAGAGACAATAGCTCATCTGTTGCTGCATGGTTTGTGTTAGTCCTCTGGTCCTTTGTTTGTGGTTACAGGACACTGCCCACAGAATGCTGTTGGCTGGATACTTTGGTTTTTCCCTATTTTTGCTCCAGCAGTGACATTGAGGTGTTTAACAGATGGACTACAGTTTGTAATTGTAGGACTATGAATATAGTGCACTTCTATATGATAACTAGAGCTGATAAAATGGACAATACCTGTAGAAGTTATGTGTACCTAATGAAGTGGCCAGTGAGAGTGTCCTCAAACAATTCAAAGCATCATACTGTTTTTCATATAAAACCTATTGGATGGAAATTTGTCTATTCATTCTCCTCCTCCTCATTGACCTTCTCTTGTTATAGCTCCACCTTATCATCTCCCACTTGTAATCATTGATCCAGTTCCTGTGGACTCACATATATTGTCTTCAGTCTGTGTCTGCATACTCTTGAGGTCCATGCCTTCTTTTATACTAGGATTTCAAACGTTTGACATTAGTTATGCCTCCATTTCAGAGAATAGCTTATTTTTTTGCATTTACAGAATTTTGACTAGTATGTGTGGAATAAGCGTATCACTTGTTAGTTCCATTAGTGTTGTCATAGACCAACAATCTTGTATAATCTATTCATTATTCCTTCCTTGTAAATGTGTTTTACTGCACAAGTCAAGTTACACATTTTTTTATTTTCATTTTTTTCAAGAGACAAAGAAACACTTAGCATTCACCTCTACAGGGAACAATTGACATGTTTTAGTGCACATGTTCTATTTATTGTCAAGTCCATCGTCTGTTTACTGTTTATTTCCTTCTGTCTCCTGTGCTGTTGGCTATGCTGTTTCCCTACAAGCATCTTTTATGTCTCCACCCCCTGTGATGTCACATAATTGTTCTGGTCTGTTCCCTCATTTGTGTCCTGATTACTGTCCATATATATTCTCCTCTTGTTGTCATTGTTTTAGTGAGTCATTGCTGCCTATCTGTAGGTCCTAGAGTCTGGAGGAAGAGTGAAGAAGCACATAATCCAAGGTGTCTGAAGTCCAGTGTGAAGTTTCCACAGTCAGTGATAGTTTGGGGTGCCATGTCTTCTGTTGGTGTTGGACGACTGTGGTTTTATTAAGTCCACAGCCAATTCAATTCAGCCAGTATTTAGACATAAATTTTAGAAAGCTGCCATGGAAAAAGATTTATTTAAATTAGTATTTATTGGAAAAAGTCCCATGCATATTAAAATGGATTTAAACTGAATTGCAGTGTGGGGTTATAGATATGTTTGTTTTGAAATAGTCTGTTTCTGTATTCAACTTTACAGGCTATATTGATGATGATTTGGGGGATTACATCCAATGAACACATTCTAACACCACTAACTCCTAGTCACTACTATCAGTTACATATGCTGTCTAACTGCAGTCTTCACGATCTCTTTTTTTCTTGTTGATCATGTGCTCCTCAGGCAGAAATACCATTTTTAAAATGCCTTCTGCTTTTCACTGCTTAGCGGTAACATGGAGAAAGCGAGATGACATATTTATTGATTAAAATGTTATTGAACATTGCACCAGAGACTTTGCAATAATTGAAGTTCAAGAAGACGAGAGATGGCCATTACGATTCAGGCATTTTAAATACATACTAGGATGGATTGCTACCATCTAGTAAGAATGTTGAAAAAAGTAATTATTTTAATAGCCAGTCATTCATATAAATCATAAAATAGTAACAAATACATGCCAAAAGCATATTTTTTTGGGGGGTGGACTGAAATATTAGAAGCACAGTGTAATATCCTGGTGTGTCAGTAGGCATTGAGGAGTTAGAGGTATTGGGCCACTCACCTTAAACAAAGACATGAGAAAGAGAATAACTAATGCTATTTCTGTAATGGAGCAGATATGGAGGCTAGATGTATTTATCTTGTTTGTTTACTCTAGTCAACAACGGGAAAAAAAACATTCATGTCTAAGGTGAGGGTTAATGAGCATATGCAAACTGAGTGCACAGAGGTATCCATAAAGAAAAGCAAGAGAGCAAACAGACTATCAAACACAGCAGGGAAAAAGCTAAAACTTCATCTAAGCAGATACATACTATGAATGTGCAATGATAAATAAAGAGGCAAAGGGCAAACAAAGACTAAATAAAGTGACAGATAATTGAGGCACAAGTTATTGCAGGTGCTATACATTAATAGTGCATTCAGATTCATAAAGTTGCAAAATTGTCACCTCACCATATCATACATACCATTACGTTTCTAGTTCAGTGAACATCACATGATCAATTAACTGAACAATAACTGTGTGTTAAATCCTTTATTGGTGTCCCCAAGGTAGATCATGGGGAGATAAGTCTCAGATTTTCACACACTGTGGGAGTTTAATCAGGGACACTGGAAAGGAGGTGAGCAGCCCTTTTTAGAATATGAATGTGAAAGCTTGTAATGCTCAACATGTCATCTGTTTGCAGAGAAAGCTCCCCTCATTATGGGGAACTATGCAAGTGCAGTAGCCAGAATGTTATTTTATTTTATTTTTAATGCCAGATGCTACTTTTTTTTAATCAATTATATTACTATTTTAAATACACTCACTCCACTCATATAAGTGTCACCCAAACACCACATCAGTGTCATTTCATTGCTGAGAATGATTCAGCACCTAAATAAAACCTGAAGAACAAAGTGAAAGGAGGCCAGAAAAGAAACAGATGGATGTTTTTAGATGTATTTTCTGTAATTGTAGAACTACAAAGCACAGCTATACAGTCAGTGGAGGTGATAAAATGGGCAATAAGTATATATACATGGCATGTGTACCTGATGATATGGCCAGTGAGTGCATATTTCTAAAATGGTAATTTGGCATCCTGTTTTGGGTTTTTTGGTCTTTCCCCATTAAAAGAAAATTGAGTCTGGTGTGAGTGGAATAACTGCCCAGTGACATTGCAAAGTTGGATGCTGAGGAAACAAATTTGCCTATATGGACTTTACTTCAGTGTGGGTTGCCCCTGTGTTCCCACTTTAGGGAATCAACAGCTAAATTCATCAATTTACCAATAGCTCACTTAGCCCTCTGTAGAGCAATACCTGGAATCTCCTGCCTTTCACTGCCTTTCTTCAACTGCAGCTTTGTCTTGGTCAAACCCACTTATGATGGTTACCTATGACTCCTAAAAGGCTTGTTATTTGAATTTTTGATAAAAAAAAACAATTGCTTCAACGTTCATCTTGAACTGCAGCTGACATTTTTGTAGACTGCAAAGTACCTCCACTGTCACCTAAATGTCACTGCTGTGTTGAGAATGATACACAACCAAAATATCAGCTGATAACAGCATACCAGAGATCAGCAGTTATGACAAAGAGGATGGTGGCCAAATTTTGCATCAACAGATGGACAATAGTAGACATATAAAGTAACCAAACCACATAAAGAGAATCCAAGATGAAGGTTTCTAATTTAGTAGATATTGAGTGTAAAATGAGCTCTATGCACTACAATGAATCTAAAGATATGATGAAACCAGTTATTGTATTTCTAGGTTATGGTTAAAGTACAGTGGTAACCCTACTTATGAGCATCCCTACTAATGAGTATTCCAGGTAACGAGTCGAGATCTCGGAATAATTCCAGTTAACGAGTAAAATTCCAAGTAACGAGTAGCGTATGCCAAACCGCTAGTGGTACTGCGGTCGTAGCATCCCCTAGATGCTACCGTAGAAGAAGAGGTCAGTCAATACCTTTGACCGCTGTCCAGTGAAAGTGAAAGTGCCTGTTGAAAGCAACGCTAAGGTAGCAAAAGGTAGTTAACAAGAAAGTTAGATACATTTTACTTTTACTTTTCATATGATAAGTGTAACCGTGCCATACACGTACGCCCGTCCTCCTGTCCTCCTTAGCCGCCAACCTACACGAGCACCGTTGGTCTCCCTCTCATTAGCGGCCAGCCTACACGAGCATCGCCGTCATCATGTTTATGTTTTAAAAAACCCATATAAACACATTATTTAGCATATTAAAGTATACTGTACATTGGCCGGCTGACACGGATTAATCAGTTTTACATGTATTCTTATGGGGAAAATGCATCCAGCTAACAAGCAAACCAGCTAACGAGCTCGGCTCCTGCACGAATTAAACTCGTAAGTAGGGTTACCACTGTACTTGGAATATGCGAGCTAGCAGATGTCCTGTATATTGTATGAAAATATCATAATGATCCAATTGAAATATCGACAGCTTTTACATGAACTTATTTGAAAGTAAAGAAAGTTTTCTGCTTTTGTAAAGTTAACATTTTTGGGATACTTTCTTTACTTTCTTTAGTTTTTCTTTGAACAGTGATGTTATCCTTTCTGGACATCAGCAAAAGCATGACTATTTTGGTGGATGGTTCTTTGTTTATTTTACTGGACAAATAAAGGCTACTGCATATCCAGTAGTTGTCATTTCTTTCTGATCTCAGTGCATATTTTTATGCTGTATTTATTTTAATGAACTCACAAGGTGAAAAAGTGTCTTGGCTTGTTAAACAGCTTGACGACATCCATTCTCACCCCTTTCAAAGCACCATTTATGTTCTAACCAACAATTTAATAACCATCATTTGCCTCCAGTCGTGGTTTTACAGCACTTTACACACTTTAACAATGCTTTACTGCACCAAGTGGACCTCTTCAGCGTCTACTCCACCACCGTCTTCGGCTTAAATGGAGGTTTGACATCATGTATTTATACCAGCAACTCGCACGCCTCATCCCTTGATGAAATGTAGTGTTATTGCCTCATTAATACGCACATATTCCTCCGTGGCGATTCTTGGCTGGGGCTTGATGGAAGTCCTTGGCTGCTGAGCCCAAGGTTAGCGTAGTGCCTCTGGTGGATAATTAGCGTTGGCTCATTACGGATGGCCAGTGCCGAGAGAGAGAGAGAGAGAGAGAGAGAGAGAGAGAGAGAGAGACCCAGAGTCTCCAGCACACAGAAGGGAAACTACTCACTCAACTCAACTCCAGCAACCTTGCAGACAAACTCCACACAGCTCATCATACACAACACACAAACACTCAAGCATCACACAGGCATCACAGAGTGACTACTAGCTAAAGGCTGTAGGCAGCAGTGGGTAAGATCCAGCTTTAAACAGCAACAACCCAGTAAAGAAGGAGGGCTTGAGAGAGAAATGCAGAGCTCGGAGAAGCATGTGGGAAGAGTGCAAGGTTATGGGGGGGAAAGTGAGCTGAGCTTCTCTACTGCTGGCATGTCTGGAAATGCTCAAGGAAGTGAAGTTTGGACTGCAGGATGCAGTTTTTTATCCTTACACCGTACCATAAAGGGAAACAAAAAGACACTCAAGCATATACAAATATTGTCAGGACAAGGGTTCACATTGTTGCTGTCCAAAGAAAGAGAGAAAAAAAAGAAAAAGTCACTAGTTTGGAGATACTTGTTATATTACAATAAAAATTAGTCTGATCAATTAAAAAAATGACTCTGGACTTGTTTATATGGTCATATGAACAAAACATCAATTGCTACAGAGATGTACAATGTGTTAAGGTTCTTTCATCTTTTAAAAGCTATTTCATCCACAGAAGACTGCAAAAATGTCACACTACACATTATATAAGGTCAGATTATATGATAAAGCCTGTGTGCTGAGAGTTCTACCATGCAAGAATGTCACAACATTATGATTTTGTTGAAAATAAATAAATAAATAAATACAAACAGGTGCCAATATATTTTCCCTGGAAATAACATATATAGGCATAGAGTTTTTGTTATGACTAAGAACCAAGACACACCAGTGTTACACCTATAGGAGTTTAACCTCCAAATTTATCCCATCTGCATAGTAAATATACACATGCAGTGGTATTACTAATTCATGTCAAATAGTTAATTGTATTCAGATTTAATTGAATTAAATTGATTACAAATGAACTTAATAATATGTAATTAATTTTCAAGATGCACTAGTACACTGTGCTCACACAAAATCAGCACACACGTGTCTCGAATATTGGTCAGTCCCATTGTCTGCACTCCCTGAAGAGTGCATGGAGGTCAGGTATCTTACTCAAGAGGATTTCAGTCATGTCCTATTGTTCAGAGTATTTAACTGGTGACACTTCAACCTCAAGTTCATTGTTCTACCCTTTGTAATCTCTAGTTTGGTTGAATATGATAACACAGTGGATATTATATGACAATAAAATGTATATTATAAATAGGGATGTAACAAACCATCAAACTGTATTGCTGTATTAATCAAATAGCAAACACTCTGATGCACTGATATGATGCATACATACTGATACAAGTGTGTTTATTTACTTACACCTGTTACAACATTATCTGCATTAATCCTTTTGGTATGATTTCTCTACATTGTAGGTGGCAGTATGTACTGTACACTTGCAGATCACCGAGTAGAGCCAAACACAAACACACAAGCAATCATGCTTGTGTTCACATTAATGGGTGGATTTAATGATTTGGGGGCCCTAGGCAAAAGCAAGGATTTGGAGCCCTACTTTATATTTTTGTTGTGTTTTGTTTATGTTTTATGTTTACTTATTTATATTTTGTCTTCAGATTTTTAATGATGCATTATAAGTTCACCAATATAAAAATAACATTTGTCTTATTTACTAAAAGTGTCACCATGTACTGACAGTAGTGAGGCACATCTGTGAAATAAAAGGCTCCTCTGGCTTCAACAGTGCTGGGGAGGGATCTCAAAAATTAACTTAACATTTTACAAACTTCACAAATTAACATTCTCAGCTTTAATGTGATATTATGGTCAAACCTGTGAAAGTACTCTACAAATAAAACTGTTATATGCATTTTGAAATGATTAAAATAATTATATATATACACATATACAACATTTCATACCAATCCCTTTTGGTTGCTCTTTAGGCATGCAACAACTGGACCAAAATTTCTGATATTGCAAGAATTTTATCATGAAGTCAATCAAAGTCAGTTTGTACAGAAATACTTCTTCTGTGAAATAATTCCAAGGATCTTTTGTGGCATTGTTATTTATAAGAGAGAGAGAGAGAGAGAGTATTAAGTGTGTATGTATGGAACTACATGTATCAAAGAATCAAAGATTTTCTAAACCTAACCTTAACCTCAGAAATCAAAAATAATGTTTTTTGGCTTTTTTCCCCTGAGATTGAATGCTTTTGTAAAAGGCACTTAACTTGTCAGGGTCATTTTGTCTGCTTTTCTGTAGTTTCCTACATGACTGAGGATATATATATATATATATATAATCACTCACACATGTATGGGTAGAAACGCAACACACACACACACACACACACACAAACACACACCCACACAGGTTGTGGGGGTCTTGCTTAATTACTGGACTTCATTAGTAGCTGGCAGCTCTTGAAGTGGGACTGGGCCACTGGCCAGCAAAGCTGAAATGAGACCAGGTTTGACTATGTGATTCCTGACAATCATGGACTGATGACTTTGCTTCAAATTCATCACTGTGTGTGTGAGAGAGAATGAGTGTGTGTATGTGTAAGAGTTTTTAAAATTTCAACTTATGATTGAGTGTGATAATTATTATTCTTGTGATTGACCGTGTGTGTGTGTGTGTGTGTATGTGTATGTGTGTGCATGTGTATCTATTTTCCTGTGGCATTCTGAAGCAAAACAGCAGGTGTTTGATTCTCTCAAAGACGAGACCGTCTATTGTCCAGCAGAGAAGAAAAGAGAGGGAAAGAGATGGGTACATCGAGTATAACTCATGCTGAGCATCCATAACCACACACACACACACACACACACCTGTTAGCTGCAAGCACTCTCAGTGCATAATTAGCTTTGATTATTTATAAATGCACCCTCATGAACGAGGTGCTTTTCCTCTCTTTTATATAAATCTGGAAGAGCAAAGCGCTTTTTTTTTAACTCTAGCATGTGATCATAGATTCGCTGTTGTTCCTCCTTTTGCTTTAAGCTGGAGTTCACAGCAGGGCTACTGTGGAGGGGAGGCGTGTATTTAACAGCAGTCTGTTTGGCTTTGTGTTCTATTACTGTTTGTTCATGGTTTAAGACACTTTCTACATTTTATTGTATTGTTTCATGTACTTCAATTATAACGCTTAAGTGGTTTTATGCATTTAAAAAGCAGATGTATGTTATACATTAATTTTCACATGACCATGTTTTTTTAACCCCTTTTATCATTAAAGTTAAAGCCTGTTTTTCTAACTGGTGGATATAAATGCAATTCAGTGGGTATTTCCACATAACAGTATTTCTATTTTAGTCAGATTCAAGGCCAACATGCACAGGTTTCCCCATAGGAATGTCATATTCCTAATGTCCTAAGTAGGGTTGCCACCCGTCCCATAAAATACGGAATCGTTCCATATTTGTAAATTAAAAGTTGCGTTCCGTATTGGCCCGATACGGGAAGCATTTTGTTCCATATTTTTATCAAAGGAGTGAAATAAGGTTGATCTGAGACCTGCTCCTCAGTGTGTGTGTGTGAGTGTGTGTGTGTGTGTGTGTGTGTGTTATGGGTCTTTGGCGAACGAAACAGCTCTTAGAGTCAACTCTTTAAGGTGAATGATCAGAGCCAACTCGTGTCTGGGAGCCAGATTTGTTTTCCCCGTGTTGAAGTCGCACGAGATTGGTCAGTTACACCATGTAAGGTGGGGTGTGGGGTGTCGCTATATTAGTATGAACTATAATTGTTGCAGGCGCGCACAAGAGAGAGAAGCTACAAAAAGACGCTCTCTGACAAAAACTCTGCATATGACAAAAAATTACAAGTATAAATAATTAAACACACATATAAATGACTGAATAAATAATTACACAAAAGTAATTGTATAGACAAATAATAAATTAATAAATACATTTTCTTATGAAAAAGGACATATGTAAATTTATAAGAGGAATCCATTTCTACATTTCCATACATAAACATTCTTTGGTTCAATTTTGAAATCCAAAACAGACAACCAAAATTCACTGAAATATGCTCATCAGTATGGAAAGTGTTGGAGGATATGTGATTCTGGTACTACTGTCTGCATTGTAAACATAATTTACTTATTTTACTTTATTATGCCCTATTCCTATATTAATTAATGATCATTTTGCAATATTGTGAAATATGTGACCATGTTGCGGCGAGACACATATACAGTACATAATTATTTTCTTTTTTTTTGTTCTGTTCTTTCTGTAAATGCAAAACTCAATATATTTATAATTTAGAAAGAATAATTATTTCAGTTGTTTTTACATTTCTATATTTATTTAATTTCATTCACTGTTGAATTGATATTATTTTATTATTAGCTTAAGCTAAGAAGAAAAAAAAAGAAGAAGGAAAGTCTTCTGTTTTGGGAGCTGTAAGAGGTATTTTAAGTAAACCAAGCCATAAAAGCCCATCACTAGTATGAGTCATGACCAATGAAAGTGTGTCTGCATTGCTAAGATACACCTGAAAATGGTGCTCAATTAAAAAAAAATAGCATCTACAGAAGACAATTTTAGTCCGCTTTACAATGTTTCTCTGACAGTGCAAGACCTTTTATTACATATGTGCAACATTCAAGCCACACCCAACACACTCTGACCTCAAGCACACCCCCACCACCCCCACCAGGCCAGGGGTGTCCCTTATTTCAAAATCTGAAAGGTGGCAAACCTAGTCCTAAGTGAATAGGAGGAGCTAAATCACTGTAATCACTTTGGTGATCCCAAAACAACACTGTATTCAAAAATGCAACTTAATTTCTATCATGTTTTGCTATGGTCCAATCAATTGTATTAGTTGATCTCTAAGTTGATTTCCTTTTTCATTTCAAGTAAGTGTTTGCTGGATTATTTAAAATTTCTTAAAATTTCTGTAGAAAACAGTCATTCCTTACTATATATTTTATATGTATGTACATTCAAAAACAGTCCACATTGAGTACATAATTTTTGTGATGTCACCAAAACTAATGCATTTACATATCTGCATTTACAGCCTACAGCAATATAGCCTTGCCCTTTCATGCTGAAGTTATATGAAAAGCTTCAACATGGACTGCTTTATGATTGACACACAATGCAGGCAATCAGTACAGAGTTTTTTTTTTTAAAGGCACACTAACATAAACAGGATTTTCATTATTGCAGATAAAGAGAGTTTGAGAAATTGTTATTTAATTTACTAAGATAATTAATTGTGCTTTGGGAAGATAAAGCCACACAAATTAATGGAACATATAGAAATTCCACTGAACATTTTTATGTTAATAGTAATACAGTATATAGCATGTAGATAAGGTACTTATTGTACATATTTATATGCATCATAATGTACGTTCTGTGCATGTGCACATATGCATCTCTTGAGACATTTGACTCAGTGTGTTAAAGAACAGACTGTCTAAATCCCTTTCACTCTTTCTACCCATGTGACTAGATAAGGGAATCACACTTGGCAGTGCATAGAGCAGTACATATCAAGTTAAGGGTCTGTAATTACCTAAAAAAATTATGCTTTTTGAGTCAACATGGGTGAATGAATATATTAGAGAGATAAAGTAGTCAGACTTCCAAACAAGAGCAATGGCAAAACTCCCTTCAGACTCAAACCCCAGATGAGCATGAGCCATTTAAAACCATTTGTCCTCTCTTTTGCTCCCTGTGTTCTAGCTTAGAGCACACTGAATGGATGACAAGTTGATCACACATTCACTGAATTTATTGCATGTGCGCACGCCCACACACACATACACACACTCACACACACATTAATAGTCATATACCAAACACCCTCTGGCTAGAGAGTCATTGACCACTGATGCACATGATCTGAGTTTGTTTGTGGGTTGCATCTTATTAATAGGGCAATATAGGAATGTGTGATGTATGTGATGAAGATTAGCTGAATGAACTGAATAATATATTTTTTTAATAATTTGTGAACCACTTTCACTTGCGCCCCCCTTCTCTCTCTCTCTTTCTCTCTCTCTCTCTCTCTCTCTCTCTCTCTCTCTCTCTCTCTCTCTCTCTCTTTATATATATATATATATATATATATATATATATATATCAAGGGAACATTACATGTCTGCAAGTGGCAAAAGTATGTGAAGCTTCAGGATTAGCAGATCATTTGAAGGTTATATTTGAGGCAGGATGTCAATCAATAGAATGACAATCAGTTGTGAGTGGGTGCCCTGTTTTATTTAAAGAATATGGATCTTTCCCCTCCTTGAACTGCCACCTTATAGTGGTGGAGGAGTTTGCGTGCTTGAATGATCCTATGGGCTATGTTGTCTGGGGCATTATGCCCCTGGTAGGGTCTCCCATGGCAAACAGGTCATAGGTGACAGGCCAGACAAAGAGCAGTTCACAAACCCCTTATGAAAAAAATAACACCAAAATCAGTGATGTTGCCCGGTACGGCGCAGCCGGGGCCCCACCCTGGAGCCAGGCCCGGGGTTGGGGCTTGTATGCGAGCACCTGGTGGCCGGGCCTTTGCCCACAGGGCCCGACCGGGCCCAGCCCGAACTGGCAACGTGGGCCTGACCTCCTGTGGGTTCACCACCCACAGAGGCAACCGTAAGGGCCCGGTGCAGTGTGGATTAGGTGGCAGTCGAAGGCAGGGTCCTCGGCGGCCTGATCCTCGGACAGGACAGCTAGCTGTTGGGACATGGAATGTCACCACGCTAGAGGGAAAAGAGCCTGAGCTTGTGCGAGAGGCTGAGAGGTACCAGCTAGATATAGTTGGGCTCACCTCCACACACAGCATGGGCTCCAGAACCCAGCTCCTTGAGAGGGGCTGGACTCTTCATTTCTCTGGACTTGCCCATGGTGAACGGCGGCGGGGTGGTGTGGGTGTGCTTATAGCTCCCCAGCTTAGCCGCTATGTGTTGGAGTTTACCGCGGTGAACGAGAGGGTTGCCTGTCTTCTCCTTTGGGTTGGGGACAGGGCTTTGGCTGTTGTCTGTGCCTATGGGCCAAACGGCAGCACAGAGTATCCAGCCTTCTTGGAGTCCCTGGGAGGGGTACTGAGAAGTGCTCCATCAGGGGACTGCATTGTTCTACTGGGGGATTTCAATGCTCA
>BRDA01091330.1:0-13837 GCA_036984385.1 Crenuchus spilurus
GGCCTCAATAGTACAGTTTTGGGAAATTTTAGACCCATTTCCAATCTGCCTTTCATTTCAAAGGTTCTTGAAAAGGTTGTTGCTTCTCAACTGCTAAAACATCATTACAAAAATAATCTCTTCGAAATGTTTCAGTCTGGTTTTTAGTCCCATCATAGCACTGAAACTGCACTTGTGTGTGTCCTAAATGACCTGCTTTTTTCCTCAGACTCTGGTTGTGTTTATGCTCTTCTGATACTTGACCTCACTGCAGCATTTGACACTGTCAATCTTGTGTACTCATCTTTCATCTTTCCACTCTTGGCCTTTCAGTTTCTATACATTTTTGGTTTACTTCTTACCTGACAGATAGATCGCATTTTGTATCAATAGGCAATCATAAATCACACACTGTCCCAGTTAATCAGGGTGTCCCTCAAAGCTCAGTCCTTGGCCCCCTGTTATTTATTATTTATATTCTGCCCATTGGTAGTATTATTCACTCATTTGGACTCTGTTTTCACTGCTATGCTGATGATATTCAGATTTTCTTTAGCCTCAAACCTACAGACACTTTTCCTCCATCTTCTCTGTTGTCTTGTCTTCAAGAGTTAACAGGCTGGTTAAACAGAAATCTGCCATCTCACCCTACATAAACTGTTCCCTTGACATAGATAATATAACTATCACATCATCATCCACTATTTCAAATCTGGGAGTTTTATTTGACCCAACTCTTAGTTTTACATCCCACATTAAATCTCTGACCAAATCTGCATTCTTTCATTTATCCAACATCAGTAGATTTCGCCCCTTACTTTCTCTTAAAGACACTGAAGTTCTGGTACATGCTTTTGTCACCTCATGACTTGACTACTCTAATGCTCTTTTCTGTGGCTTACCTGCCAAAACTCTTTATCCTCTTCGATATATTCAGAACTCTGCTGCCAGAGTCTTAGTTCAGTCTAAAAAATCTGCTCATATCACCTCTGCATTTCAACAACTCCACTGGTTACCTGACTCAGAACGCATCAGGTATAAGATCCTCTTACTGACTTACAAAGCATTGCATGGTTTGGCTCCATCCTACCTTTCTGCTCTCTTACAGCCTTATGTTCCTAAACGGTCACTTAGGTCCTCTGACTCTGCTCTTTTGTCTGTTCCCAGGTTTAGATTATCCACTATGGATGGGAGGTCATTTAGTGTTTCTGCTCCTACCCTCTGGAATGTTCTGCTTCTCTCTCTTAGACTATATTCCTCTCTTCCTGTGTTTAAATCCAATTTGAAAAAAAAGAAGAAGAAAAAGCTCACTGCTTTTTCACAGCACAACTGCTTCACAGTGAAACCAATCAAACTGGAGTTTCAGCCTGAACTCATGAGTTCTTTCTACAGCCAAGTGAAGTCAGGTGTGCTTCAGTATTATTCCATAGCCAAGTCAATACTACATAACAGTAAAGTTCTGCCTCAACCCTGCACCCCAGCCAAACTTCCCAGCATTCTGCAATCTAGTCACCCTGTTCATCACACCACCACTGCCCCTAGTGTCCAGCCCTGATTCAGGGACCCTAAGAGAATTTTTTCTCACAATTATTTCTAGTTACAATTGTTCACAAATGTGTCTAAATCTGAGTGAGTGAGCACTTCTGCTTTGCCGAGATAATCCATCCACCTCACAGGTGTGGAATGTCAAGCTACTGATTAGACAGCATTATTACACACATTTGTGACATCATGATTATACACAGGTGTGTCTTAAGCTGGCCACAATAAAGCCCACTCTAAAATGTGAAGTTTTATCACACAGGACAACAGGACAATGACCCCAAACATAGACGTAAATCAGCAACAGAATGGATTTAACAGAGAAAATCAGTCCTGATCTCAAGCCATGTGAGATGCTGTGACATGACCTCAAGAGAGCAATTCACACCAGACATCCAGAGATTATTACTGATAGAGTTTTCTGAAGAGGAATGATCCAAAATTCCTCCTGACCATTTGATCCGTTTGAACCGTCTGCTCTCTAACTACAGGAAAAGTTTGTTTTAGGTTATTCTTGCCAAATGATGGTCAACCAGTTATTAAATCCAAAGGTTCACATATTTTCTCTTGCAACTGTAACTGCTAGAGACCATCACACTACAGGTCAGAACAGGTCTGGTGGTACAAGAACATTTATCAGTATATTAATCATAGTATACATGTTGATCATAATGTTTTGGCTCATAGACGTTGCTGAAATTATTCCAGTTCTAGTTAGTTTAGCTGAGATTTGATGTGATTGAATTTAGGTTGTATTTTTATAAACTGCATGTTCGGTTATTGTGAATAATTAAAAATGAGTTTTAACAATCAAAATCTGATTATTTCTCCAGATTAGAGCCAAACAGTTATTAATGGAAAAACTTTGATTTGTATTAATTTTCATAATGAATGCTCTTTTGTCATTTCTTTAACATCAGTAAACTGCCCTTTGTCTTGTAAGTAAGTGATGTTGGGCCTAGATAAAGGGAGCATTGTATTTCCCTTCAAAGTGCTATAGTGGTTGCAGCGGTTAAAAACAAAAAGGCCAAAATGCATTACAGTCTTATTTAATACATTTATTATCTAAAAAAGAACCAACAACTGCTGTAATTTATTTAAATTTGGGTTTATTATGACAGTAAATAGAACACAGAGCAGTGAATCCAACACACCAAAGGATACATGCAGTATAGGTTCTAATAGAACCATGTTCTAATGTGCTAAGTAAAGGTTTAAGGACTAAGAACAAATACAGTAGAAACCTTAGACCTCAGATTAGAAAAGAGATTATATTGAGCCTGTAAATCATGAGAGAATAGTTTTGGACATCTGATCTGAGCTTCACTTTAAAGTCCAGTGCAGTCCATGATGTTGTTGCTTCTGTCGATGATCCACAGGTGGCCGAGGTCATAGGAAACGTGTTTGGCTTTCTTATAATATGGAATTTGGCGCCACCCAGTGCCAGACGGGTTACATGTTGAAATTCCATCCCTGTGAAAGAAATTACACAGGAACTGAATTCTCAAACCTCAGCATATCTATAATAAAGACAACACTGGTCCAGAACTACATCCAATAATAAACGTTCAGCAAAGGTACCTGGTATAGATATCTCCATTTGAATTGACTCCATAGACCTTCCCATCAGTAGAAACTTCAATCATGGAAAGACCCCCAGGTATCTGCTGCCAGTTTAAGGAGCCACCACAAGAAGCTGGAGTCACGCCCTGAAATAACAGATTCAGACACTGAGAGAAAGATCATGGACATGTATAGTAACAGCCAACTGGACTAAACAGCTGTGAATTTAAGCACTCTTGAAGGAAAGCATCCTCACAGAAACAGTAGATAAAAATAACAAAAGACATGACCACTATGCAAATATATGGAGCCAAGACCCAATGGAGAAACAATTCCCCACTAAAGTCAGTCAAGTCAAAGTGAACTTTATTGTCATTCAGACTCTACAACAGCACAACTGACTGAAACTGCATTTCTCTAAACTCCAATGTGCAGAACATATAGCACACAGTACATTAGACTATACATATTACACAAACATATTAGACATACATAGTTATAAGAATATAAAAGGAATCTAAAATACAGCATCAAAATGACATCCTATGTATATGGATATAAGTGTTGATTATTGCACATATTCCACCATAAAATCTGACTGTTGAGAAGTGATGAGATGCATACAGTCATTATTACACAACTGTAGCTGCACTTGAAGATGTGATTGTGTGTGTTTGTTTGCGGTGTGTGTGGTTTTTGCTGAGCCAGTTTGTCTTGTATTTTATGTTTTGTATTTTAAAAACAAAACATATTGTTTGCTGGAGGGCAGAGGCCTGAGGTTAGTGGGGTCCTTGATCATCCTGCTGGCTCTGCTGAGGCAGCGTGATGGATGGGATTGCTGTCTTTTTGATTCTCTCCACCATTCTCACCACCCTCTGTAGAGACTTCTCTGCTGCAGTCCATACCAGACTGGGAGGTTGCTGGTGAGGACGGACTCTATGGTACCTATTGCTCTCCTCATCCTATGCAGAAAGTGAAGGTGTTGCTGTGCCCTATTGACTAGTGAAATAGTGTTTGTTGACCAGGTGAAGTCTTCAGTGAGGTGAACCCCCAGAAATGTGGTGCTTTTCACAGATTACACAGCATTGCTATGGAGTGTGAGGGGGGCGTTTGCAGTGTCTCCTCCTGAAGTCAACAGTGGTCTCCTTTGTCTTATTGACATTCAGTGACAGGTTGTTACTGTGACATGAGACAGCTAATTTTTTTACTTTCTCTATGCAGGCTGATTCATTGTCATTGGAGTTGATGCCCACTACTGTTGTGTTGTCTGTGTTGTATTTGACTGTACTGATCAAACATATACATCCTGTAACATGGAGGTAGTTTGATGTTGAGAGACCAAGTAAATGCAGAGATATCATTTACATTTGATATAAGAATCTCATTTACACGTCTGTAAAAATAGTGATGCATGAGGGCTGAGATGTCAGTGAGGAAGCCACACAAAGCAGCCAATAAAGTGCACAAAACAAGAGGCTCACTCAGTCTCATTGTTATTCAACATACCTTCATAATGTAGATATTATTTGCAGAGTTTACTCCCCAGCAGCTGTACGGTCCACAGCTGTAGTACTTCAGAGCTCCTGGAAGTTGAGTCCAGGAAGAACCTTGACCACCCTGAAGGCAGTAGATGTTATCATTCATGTTGACACCTGCTGGGGAGACCATTCCTCCTGCATCAATCTGTTTCAATAGGCCTAGCAGTCAAAGGATGACAAAAAGGAAGAGAAAGATGAAGATGGGCAGAAATACAAACCTAAATTTAAGGAATTGGTTGCACGATAAAGTGCATCTCACCAGGAACAATAACCCAGTCTCCTCTCTCCAGTTTGTAGATATAATTGCTTGAATCCACTCCCCAGACCCCAGCAGGTCCCACACTGACATGCTTCAGAGATCCAGGAACGTGTACCCAACCAGAGCTGTACAGGGTGAAGATCTGATTGTTGGAGCTCACGCCAAACACTTGGCCATTACTGGCATCAATCTGTGCCAGACTTCCTGGTACCACCCTACAGTCCATAGCTGTAAGAATGGAAGCAGAACATCATGTTTAACATGAGATCCACCAATAAGTTCACATGCGTGCTTCTATACAGTTAGCATATAGTGACTATAAACCAATGACTTCCACATAAGGAGTAAACCAGACAAAGCTTAGTAGCAATCACTATCTGTGATTAGGAGAGTTCACACATCTCAAACTTAATGCTTGGTTGGAAGTGGTCCACTGCCCAAATTATATCCAGATAAGAGAGGGTTTGTGGTCAGGAGTTGACCACTGATGGAAGGCTAGAGTGGTGGGCAACGCTCTGTGAGGTTCTAATTTTTGAGAACTTGATCTCTAACAATAATCAAAAATGTGACTATTTATAACCATTGCCTGCCGCCTTAATACAGAACTCAGATCCATCACACCTGACTCTGATCTTCAGATGACCCTGAAAGTCTTCATTACCTGGATCAGTTGTGTTGGATTGGAGCAAAACTCTGCAACACCAAGATCCTCAAAACCAGGATTGGGTATAGAGTAAGTACACAAGTATATTAAAGCACCAGATTACACTCTGCTCCCCGGGTTCCCAGCACTGAGTTTACACTCAATATGGACTTCCCAGACTCTTTTGCAGTTCAGTTAAACATTTGACTCAAATTCCCATAATCTCTAATATCTGGTTCCTCGTTTTGGATTCTACATCATGTCTTGCTCACGGGAGTTTCTTGTACTGTGTTATGACCCTTGACTAAACTACTCTTTTGAATCATATCGCTGAATGTTTTGTCACTGTTTAGGATTTTTTTCTAAACAACCTGCATTCATCTTCTAGTTCCTGAGAGGCTATTGTGACACTCATAAAATAATCAATGTGGTTTTAAATTTAATTTGGAGGGTCAGATGTGAGTAAACTCTACTCTCTGTATCAAAGTGACATGGAAAGAAATGCTTCAGTATCTGTACTAGTGGATGGCCATTATAAACTGCATCAACAGAGGTCAATGATCTCTATTTACAAGTTCCAATACCCCTCTCTCATTCTCTGTAATTTCTCCTGATATTCTCAAATGGGAGTTTCACTGAATGGGTGAGGATTCTGTGGGTATCTGGCAACCCAACCCAGAGGTAGTTTTGAGCAAATAATCCTGCCAGCTGTGCTTCATCAGTCACTGTGCCATAAACTGTCTATATGAAAATCATAAACAATTTTTAGAAAGTGAAAAAAAGTTTCACAGACTAATTGTGGCAGGGGTGTACACCATCAAGGTGAAGTTACAAGAGAGAGGCTTCTGATGAAGTTTCTGATAAAGAAATGTGTCGAACAGACAGAAAAACTCACCCAGAGAAGTTGTCCAGAGACTCAGGAGCACAAAAAGGACTGCTTCTCTCGCCATGGTCTTCAGCTAGTGTAAGCGTTTTTCCTGATAATAACAATGAGTTACAGCTGTCATGGAGGTTATATATACTCTATGAATGAGGAACCCTCAGGAGTAAGTCATATTGAGTATGAGGAGGAAGTGTCTGGGCAGAACCTGTGAGAGCCAATCAGGACTGAAGACATTTGCCTACTTTGCTATATACACCTCACATTATAGGACAGATAACCAACTTAATAACAACCTCATTTTGTTTTTTGCCTGTTCTGAGAGTATTGTGTTATATAATCAATCAAAAATCAATCAATCAAAATGTATTTATATAGCGCTTTTTACAACGGACTTTGTCACAAAGCAGCTTTACATAATTAGTATCAGACAATTTGATTCTAAGCCTGATGTGAGCAAGCCGAGGCAACAGTGGCAAGGGAAAACTCACTCAAAACTGGAAGAAGAAACCTTGGAAGGAAACAGACTCACAAAGGGGATCCATCCTCCTCTGATCAAACTACTGATAGAGATTTACATCATAAGTTAAGTCTGACATGTGCTATAGTATAAACAATAATGATATTAATAATAGTGATCATTGCACCCATATTAGGTATCATAATTTAAAATGCAGTAGCATTAGAGCTTCAGTCCAATCATTGCTAGTAGTAGATGTAAATGAGCAGCAGGTCTGGTGTCAACCGCAGGAAAACCCACTCCTGAGCAGAAGGAATTGACCGCAGTAGGTGTAGTGGACCTGGTGGTCAGTTGCGGATTGCAGGAGAATGCTGCATTTTGAATTAACTGGAGTTTATTCAAGTTTTTGATGGAGCATCCTGACAGTAGTGCATTACAATAATCTAATCTTGAAGTAATAAAAGCATGTACTAATTTTTCTGCATCAGGTAGAGATAGGGCATTTCTTAACCTAGAGATGTTACGAAGGTGTAGAAAAGCTATTTTTGTAATGTGACTTATATGCTGATCAAATGATAAGTCTGAGTCAATTATGACACCCAGATTTTTAGCTGATGAGCTTAGATGAGCAGGGGAGTCAGCCAAATTTAATATTAAGTCAGATACCTTATTTAAAGCTGATTTTGGACCTAGGAGGAGGACCTCTGTTTTGTTGCTGTTTAGTAAGAGGAAGTTGTGCATCATCCAGTGCTTCACAACCTTTACACTTCCATTATCTTTAGTTTTGATTTATCATTTGGTTTAGCTGATATGTATAGCTGTGTGTCATCAGCATAACTATGGAAGATAATGCCATGTCTGCTAATAACTCTGCCCAGTGGCAGCATATATAATATGAATAATAGAGGTCCTAAAATGGAGCCTTGTGGAATTCCAAATTGCATTTTTGTATGATTAGAGGAGATATTATTCACTTTAACAAACTGGTATCGGTCTCTACGGTAAGACTTAAACCATGAAAGGGCTGATCCTGTGATTCCAACCATGTTATTTAGTCTTTCTAGTATAATAGTATGATCAATCGTGTCAAAGGCTGCACTAAGGTCAAGCAGCACCAGTATAGACACTAAGCCTTGATCAGAGGCAAGGGGGAGGTCATTTGTTATCTTAACTAAAGCCGTCTCAGTGCTATGGTGTGGCCTAAAACCTGATTGAAAATTTTCATATATGTTATTTTTATGCAAATATGAGCGAAGTTTTTGGGCCACAACTTTTTCTAATATTTTAGATACAAATGGCAAATAGGTCTATAATTAGACAATATGCTATGACCCAGATTTGGTTTCTTAATCAGGGGTTTTATAACTGCTAGTTTAAATGATCTGGGCACATAACCCAATTTAAGGGATGATTAGAATCATACACAAGATAAGATGTGAAATATCCTATGCCAAACCATTAGAGATTCACGTAGGGCCCATCCCTCTCTCTTACTACCAGCAGCCACACAATCCTATTGTTTCAATACTACAGCTACACCCTATGGTTGCTGTGGCCGTTTATGATCCAATCAGCAACCAGCTACCCTTAACATCTACGGTTACTCATTGAGCCCATCACATGAGTACCCAAACCACACACTGCATTACTAGCTCTTCACAGGGGTCATCAGGTAGGCACCTTCCCTCGTCAGTGTTTCACTGAATTAAGCCTACAACACCTCCAGAAGGCTCAACAGTGCAGTCTGGCGTCCCAGACCCACCCCCCTCCAAGCTAGCTCTACAGCCCTTCCTTACCCTTAACAAATGTAAATCCATGCCGGGCTCCCTGGTGATTAAGGCTGTACCAAGCCCCACTGGCACCATTAATGCAGGCTCAGTGCCACCAGTTCCATGTGATCTTTACGTGCTACAACACCAACCACCGAACCAGCTCCTCTATAGTGCATTTCCCCAACTAGTCTGTGTTCTCCTCATCCACAACCACTGACTAGACCTTTCAGCTGTTTCTGATAACTCCTTCACAGCTTCCCTTAGTTTCCAGCCCCTGATGCCAAACTGCACAAGCAGGGATGTGGCAGACTTGGCTACAAATCCCCTAACATCTATTTCCACCGGTCTTACATCTACCTGCCACCCACGTTCCCTCACCTCAGCCGCCAAGTCTGCGTACTTCAGCTTCTTCCTTTCAAATGCTTTGTCAACTGCATTCTCAAATGGAACTGTTAACTCTATGAAATAAACTACCTGTTTACTTTTAGAGTACAGCACCATATCTGACCTCAGTGTAGTTGCAAAAAAACCTGCAGTTTTTTACCTACATCCACTAGTAATTTCCAATCTCGCGCTTCACCCCATCTACCAATATTTATAACCTGTGCCTGCTCTCGAATATGTTCCCCCTCACGCACAAACCTAATCACTTTATTATTACAAACACTAATCAATGCATTCACCTCCATGCGTTTACTGTCCAACAAACAGGCTAAAACCCTTAGCACCTGATTATGTCTCTATGTATACCTCCCCTGCGACAAACTAACCTTACAAGTTGATAAAATATGCCTCAGCGTGCCAACCCCTGTACATAATCTACAACTAGGGTCTTCACCTACCCACTGTCCAAGGTTTTGTGGAGTTGGAGGGACATCATATGTCGCTCCAAGCAAAAACTTAATACGACTTGCCTCCATTGCCCACAGTTCTTTCCAAGTGATCTTACACTTTTCTAAATTCTCCCAGCGAAGCCACTGCCCTTGTTTGACCTGTGATGCTGCTGTTGCACACTGTGCCTCCTCTTCCTGATCGTGAATAAATCTAATAATCATTTTCCTTCTCTCTGGTGATGTGGCCTTACTAAAAGCTTTCCATGAATCACCTGACCCAAGGCCTGCTCTTCGGCATTGCACCTGGCCAATCACATCCCTTAGCTCTAATGAGCTTCTGGCTACCTGCACTGCCACTCTGGGGTTCCACTTCCTTCCTGCTTTTGACACTGGCGCTGCTGCTTTAACCACTGCATCCTTTGATCCTGACAAAATCAACTCACGACTCACCTTTGCACATTTAAACTCCTAAACTAAACTTGTGAGTGGTAGCTCCAGTACCCCTAGCCACTTCCTAATGGCCTTATTCATAGCCCTTTCCATCCTCTCTACTTCTGTAATCGAAACATCATAAACTGTCAACGGCTATCTAATACGAGGCAGTAATCCAAACTGCAGACACCATAATTTTAACTTCCCTGGTAGACATGATCTATCTATGTTATCAATAGCCTTCACCAAATCAGCCTTTATTCCCACAGCTTGGTCTATGTCATTTAGTGCTGCACTATACCATCTACCTAAACTCTTCACTGGTCTCTCCAGTACTGTAGGAATCATTTCTCCTTCCACCACAAAATTTTCCTGAACAAGTTTCCCTTTGACAATCGACAGACTTCTAGACTTACTTGGTTTAACTTTCAGTCCAGCCAACCTTAGATTATCACTTAACTTCCCTAGCAACCACTGCGTGCAAGGCACAGTAGTCCTCTGGGTCATCATGTCGTCCATGTAAGCCCTGATCGGGGGAAGCCGAGTACCACCATGCAACCTCTCCCCACCTACAACTCACTTAGAAGGCCTGATTACTACCTCCATCGCCATTGTAAATGCTAACCGTGAAATTGTACAGCCAGCCATTATACCTATTTCTAACTGCTGCCATTATGTAATGAATTCCCCTGTACTAAAACAAAACTGAATATCCCCAAAATACACTTTAACAAGCCTAGTAACCTTATCTGGCACCTGGAAAAATTCAAAAGCTTTCCACATGAGTTTATGTGGCACTGATCCAAATGCATTCACTAAATCTAAGAAAACATGTAGATCTCTACCCTCTTTCTTTGCTGTCTGAATCTGATGCCAGATTATGCTGCTATGTTCCAAACATCCTGCAAAGCCAGAAACCCCTGCCTTTTGTACAGACGTATCAATTAATTTGTTTTCTTTCAAATACGCAGCAAGTCTCCATGCTATCACACTAAAGAAAATCTTCCACATTAAGCTCTTTCTGCAGTACCTCAATGCCCTCTCTTTCCTCTTCCCCTACTCACTTCCACTGTTTCCTAAGAGCCCTTAACTCCTGCACTAGTTTATCTATTTCTACTTGCCATCTTGACTTCACAATATCTTGTCCCCTTTGCTTTTTCTGCAAACTGCCAAACCTTGCCATTCCATATTCATAAATAACGTTACCTAAACTATTCAATTTCTTCTCTGCTGAGCCTTTCAAACCAGCCAAAATACCTTTCAAATCATCATTTATACACTTCCACCCTACTTTATCTACAGCAGCTGGCCATTTTACTTTTATTCTCTGCCCTAATCCTTTCTCTCTCACCCTTTGTTTCACCCTCTCCTGCTCTCCGTCATTCCTCTGGTTAACATCAGATTCATCCTCCTTTACACTTGTGATGGTATTCTCCTCAGTAGTAACAGAGGTGTTGATATCCTGTGAACTGTGGTGATTAACCTGTCGCTGGACTTCAACCGACTGACTTGAACAACTCTGTAACAAGTATTGCTCAATGCGGGGCCCCTGTACCCCCTTATCCAAGCACCTTCTCTTTCCTTGATGAATCCTCAGTTCTCTAACCGTTGTCACCTTTTCCCATCCGCACACACACACCTGTAACCTTTTCCCTTCTCCTACCACTCCAGTTGCCACTATGTTTATCTCCTTTCTCATAGTCAAAGCCATCCCATCGTCTGTAGTCATGTAATCCACCTGTGAGTCATCTTCCACCCCTGCTCTCGCAGACTCAAGGGGTACTGAATCTATATGTCTCATCATAGCATTTATTGGTTGCATCCATATGGTTGATCACACCATGGCTGCTGCTGCAATGGATTGCTAGCCCATGGCAGCCCCACAAGGGTCTATTCCCCTTTGTCAGCTGTCTCTCCAAGCTGCCACAGAGTCTTTCCCCTGTTGTCAACTGCTCTGTTCACAGCAGTCACTAGGTAACCTAGATAAGTAATTAGAATCATACACAAGATAAGATGTAAAATATCCTATGCCAAACAATTAGAGTTTCACATAGGGCCCACCCCTCTCTTTTACTGAATGAATTTAAGATTTTTAAAAGTGGATTGATTATAACTGGTAAAACCTCTTTAAATAGTTTAGTTGGTATTGAATCAAGTGTGCAGGTTGTACAGTTTGACGAGGTTTCTCCAATCCTAGTTGTGAAAGTGGGTCGAAGGCCTCTAATTTTTCTTTTATGTTTATGTCTACATTAACTATATCAGATAACAGACTGACTGGATTTAATATTGTGCCAAGGGCGTAACTTTGGGTCCAACATTGGGGGGGTTAAGCTGTCTGCCTATTTATTTTTTTTTTTTTATCTTTTTTTTTTCTAAAGGGATTCAGGAGATTCTGTGTTAACCATATTAGAAATAATGATTGTAATGATTTTACTATGTATTTATTTAACTTTCTTCTTTCTTTTGCAAAATATAATAAATACAATATTTTACAGCAGTCTGTTCTCCACTGAGCATGTGAGAATTTAATTAAACATTAAACTCTTTACTATTAAACACGTTCTGTAGAGAAAAAAGTTTTAACTTGATGTGTTAACGAGTCTCATCCTGGACATTTATGGGACTCTCATCTTCAGTCCTGTTATCAGTACTAATATTTGTTATTAATAACTAAATACATAAAATGTTGTGTGTATTCACTGAGTAAAACTATATACTTGTTTAATGGGTTTAGTTTATTACATATTACAGGTATTGTACTGTACTGTGTGTGCAAATAACCACTTTTATCTTTTGACTCACTGTCAGCTTAGGAGGAGCAGGGAGTAACAGGGGCATCGCCAGACATATTTTACTGGGGCACATACCCCAGTATTGATCTGCAGTGCCCCAGTATACATTTCACCAGTAAAAAAATCACTTCAGAGTTTTAAGTCTACGTAGAATACACTACAAAATTCTATTCACTCCACACAATACTCACATAGCTACTTGCTATGATAATTTATTCACGTGTAGAGAGAGATAGAGAGAGAGAGAGAGCTACGTGACTAAAGGTAACGTAAGTTAGTCTATAACAACTTACTGAATACTTATATATCATATATTATTTTTATTTTGATTGAGTCAAACATTATTACTCCTGTAGATGGATATCAGAAAGTTTTTGCTCGCAGCAGTTTTTGCCCTGGCTAGGCTAAAAAGTTCATCCTTGTAGCAAAACAGCCGAAATAACAGGGTTTGGTGATACCAAGTTTTTGTGGGGAAAGAGGGGGGGTTACATTACCAAATGATTAAACATGCTAGTATTTTACCCAAAATTGATAATGAATAAAGAAAATTAAGAAGTTATTCATGAAAGATGTTTTTGTAAATTGAAATGATGTGACTTTATTGGGGGGGTTTTAGTGATTGGATCAGATTATTGGGGGGGTCATAACCCCCCTATCCCCCCCGCAAATTACGTGCATGTATTGTGCTATTTATTGTTTTTCTTATATTTACAATTTTGCTATTAAAAAAGTCCATAAAGTCATTGCAGGTGAGGGTGTCTGGGATCTGTGGATCAGTAACTGCCTGATTCTTAGTAAGTTTAGAGATCTCACTAAAGAGTACTCTAGGGTTGTCTTTATTATTTTCAATCAGTGAGGACAGGTACGCTGAGCAGGCACTGATAAGTGCCCTTCTATACTCTATAAAGCTGTCTTTCCAAGCACAATGAAATACTTCCAGTTTAGTCGATCGCCATTTCCGCTCTAGTTTCCTTACAGTTTGTTTTAAATTAAGTGTTTCTTCATTAAACCACGGAACGAGTTTCTTCTGTCGTAGTTTTTTATGTTTTAGTGGTGCTACTTTATCTAAAGTTGATTGGAGTGTTTTATCTAAATAGTCAGTTAGACTGTCTAGCTCCAGTGGGTTTGATGGGCTACTGATTGA
>BRDA01091337.1:0-27066 GCA_036984385.1 Crenuchus spilurus
ATGACCCTCATGTGAAAATGATAAGATTAATTTAAAATCTTAAAAGTCAAATTATAATAATATATGCAGTAATGCAGTGACAAAATATAGTAGGTGGGGCTGTTTGAGCCATATTCATTCAATTTCAACAACCATCCCAGTATTAGTTAACACAAACTGCAGGATAGCAGTGCTCTGTGAAAAAGTCACTAACTATTTATTTGACATTTACAATCAGCAGACTAGAAGTTAAAAATTGTCATTAGTTGCAGCAAATGTGCAAAGATGTATCACATGTACAGTATGTATCATTAGATTATCAACTGGTTCAGTAACTTATACAATAAAATGAGCAAATACACTATGAAGACAAAATATTAGGCATTTGTAGAGTCATGTATTGCATGTCAATAACGTCAGATATTCCTAATCCACTACTGAGCGACTGTGCTGTGGTGATAAATGAAGACTTTTAGATAACAGATTTGAGGATGCTGATTGGCTAAATTTCTGTTGCATGTCAACAACAGTCAGCAGGAAGTTTTGATCTAGATTGAGTTTGAGTGATGACAGAGGAATGCCCAAATGCTATCACTCCTTCTTGTCAATCATTACATTTAAAACCCATGTTTCACAAATGAAACAAGGCATTCACTGCACTGCACCCTGCAGATATTTATAACCCAATCATCCTCTTGCAACACAATGTACCTAAGTTACTGCCTTCTTAAATAAACAAGGTGACTATTTTTTGTCTTGTTAAAAAAATCCCCATTACAGTCTATTCTGAGGCTTAAAACAAGTTGTTGTCTCTACAACAAGATAAACATTCCATATAAATTGTTTTTCTTTGAACAAAATGAACATGGTGTCTGAATAATAGTATGCTGTTTTATTTTATCTTAAAATATTGTTTCTACAGGATGGATTCGCAGTTTGCATTAAATCATGAGGCAGATGGTGAGCTCATCCTGAGAGCCACACCTAAAGCATCCCAGATGTTAAACAGCTTGTCAATTGTCAGATCCAGTCCATCTTCCCAGGCCCAAGAACCCAAGACTGTCTTGAATAAGGCCAAGAGGAGAATGGTGGCCAGAGGAGGAAACCCTTGTGACAGTCAGCCTGTGGCCCACATGACATTGAATGCCCCAGTGACACCTCCCACTCCAACTTGGTTGCTGAGGAAGGTTACGCAGAAGAGAGAGGCACCCCTGTTGATGTGAGGTCCTTTGAATTCTTTTTTTTACTAGATAAAAGAAAAAAGGTTGAATTATGTATGCAACTACACACTAATAAATATGTCACATTCTCTGTAGGGTCATGTGCTTCCAGTAACTTGGAAACAACATTTTCCAAAGGAGCAGCATGAGTGGATTAGCCATGTTATGTTCAACAGGGACAGTGCAGCGAGACCTGTTCTGAGAAACTTCAGATGTGATGGTATCCTCATCCACTGTGCCCAGTTCTTCATCAGTTTCAGACTTTCCCGCTGCCTTCTTCACCCAACCCTTCTGTTTCTGGATACCGTACCTTATGTGGCCATTCAGACTGTCCTGTCAGCAACCGGACTGCCTTCATGCTGCTCACCGCTTGATGTCCTGTGCCCTGTACAAGATAGTCAGGAGGGTGCTGGACTTGGATGACTGGTACTATGCTGGAGTACCTTGAATGTCGTCGTTGTCATAAGAAAGTGGCAGGATGGTCACGGGACATCCTGGAGCAGCTGGATCCTACACATCATGCCATTTTTGCAGTCATCCTTACATACAGGTATCACCTTTAAAACAAAACTGTTATCCTTCCAGTGTCTGCTACAATTCATTAGTGTGATCATTAGTCAGTTGTAGAAGACAGTTTTATACCTTTTTGTTGTCCAAACTTTGTAATAATTATATATTTATGGGGCCATTAAACCCACATTGTTCTCTGTTCTCTGTTCAGTTTTGTCTTAGGCTTTTCAGGATCCTGAATATGAATATGAATATGAATGTTTAACAGGTTGTCCTGTGACATGAAAGTGGTTCGGCTGATGCGAGACCATTCTCTCGGCTGATAGCAGCATAGTGAGACCTGGATGACTAACACAATGTGGTACCTTTCCATGTCTAAGAAGTTTTCCTATAATTAGGCAGGACGTATGGCACCTGATGAAAATTGCAGCAGGGATCACCAGACACAGCCACAAGCTCTATGGAGTATTCATGGTAAAGCTGTCTGCCTGCATTTTTGAGTGGGATGCAGGGGATGTGTCTCGTCTGTGGGAGGCTACACTAAGAATACCCAAATAGTTTTTTAGGATGTGAATAGATTTGTTGTTTTTTTCATACACAATTTCACACACAAACAAAAGGTAGCATACTGAAATAATGTTTATTCCTTTTATTCATTTATTACATCTCAGATAAATGTTCTGGAGCCATCTAGCTCTGAGAAGGTTTTTCTGCTGACCCACTGAGGGTATGGGAGAAAAATGCTCCCCCACCCCCAAACAACTATTGTTCCTCTTGTAGATCAAAGGGTTTCCAGTGTCTCTGATGACCACAGATATCTGATTTTACTATCCTATTAGAGAGAGGGGTGTGGGGTTGTGTTAGTTCTTCAAAATTTAAAGAAACACTATGGGGACAGCTCAGGGGAGTTCAGAGCAGAACTGCAAGAGACCTGGGAGCAATGATCTATAGTGTTTATCAATTCCACATTGTATCATTATGTGGTTTATATTATTTGATTATTCTGATTAATTAATTTTCAATTCTGTTCTACTTGATATTTAATATTCTGTTGTCTTTCAGGCATTTAATTTAATATGCAGAGTTACTGCAAATAGCCAAGCTATTTTCACTGTGCAAATTCATAAGAGTGTCTATTTGTGCTATGTGATTATCTGTGGTTCAGGTGAGCTAATTGGTATTGAGTACCTCTACTCCCAGCAGTGCAAAGAGCTGTGGGAAGGCATTGTTCGAGACCCAGATGTTCCTGATGGCATGCCAGATTCCCTGTCTATTTGGGAAGATGAAGGATTTGACCAGGCTGAATACTTTGAGAAAGTGGAGGGAAGTGACCCCACCATTGCCCCTCTGTTCTTGGCTGGACCCCTGCCCTCTATACAAAAGGTGGTTAAGCCTGAGGTTGTGGCATCTCCCCCACTTAACGATGCTTGAGACCCAGTCCTTCCCTCTCAAGCACCAAGAGCAGAAGATGATGTAGGTTTTTAGTGAATAAATACGTGAACTTTTATTTATATATAAATAACCTTTAACCATGAATAGGACTTATGCAAGCCATCTTGTGGAGGCCATCTGCTTGGACCTGTGTGCCGCAACTTTTGCTTCGGTACCACCTCTGCCAGAACAAACAGACATGTCAACCACCACCTCTGCCATCAATCCCAGTATCATAGCCACCCAGGCCAGAGTCTCCATTGTCTAGACCAGCGATAATTCTTCTTCAGCCATCAGAACTGCACCTCCAGCTAGCACCTCTGCCAAATCAACCAGCTCCTGTGCCTCCCCAGCCAGCACTTCATTCTCTCCAAATGGCACCTCAACCACTTCAACCTGCTCAGGCTTACAGAACATGGAACAGAACAACAGAGTGGACGAGACGGAAGGAAGCCGAAGCTTGGGCTAAGCAACAGGGTGTCATGTTTCATTAACAAAACACTACAAATGTTCCAAATGTGGGCAGGCTAAAACAAAGAACTTTGGACATAGCAGGATAGGGAAGAGGTCTTTCTGTGCCACGGCAGAGCTTAAGACCATAGAGGAGTGTCAAGTTAAGGAAGAGGAGCAATGGGACCACTGACATTTTTCACATGAACATTTGAAAAGAGAGACTGGAAGAGTCACAGAAAGGCATATAAGTAGACATCTTTTGGCCACATCCCACACTGATGACCACTTCATTGTGAACAGTGCACTGCAGAACTGGATGATAAATGCCACACAGCTCCAGGCACATTTCAGGGAGGTGAGAGGCACCCAATTGTCATGTCAGACCATTCAAAACCATTTACATCAGCGTGGTCTGCGAGCTAGATGACCTACAAAGGTACCTGATCACAATTGTTATTGTCTTACATGGGCCAGGGAGTGTTTACGCTGGACAAGGGACCAGAGGGCCTCAGTGCTGTTCCCTGATGAAAGTCTATTATCGCTGAGTAGAAATGATGGCCGCCAACAATGTTGGAGACATGAAGGCGAGTGCTATGCATCAGCCACTGTTGTCACCAGATGGGCCTTTGGTAGTGGTGGTGATAAAGTGTGGGCAGGTGTGTCTAGTCAATACAGAACTGACCTACACTTTGTGAATGGTACAGTGACAAGCCCATACTACTTGAAAAACATCATTAATCCAGTCATTGTGCCTCTGCATGACAAACACAGGCCTGATTTTATCTTCATGGACAAAAATGCTCCAGCTCATTGAGGTTACATCATTACTGCACTTTCTCCAGACCCGAATCCCATATAAAACCTATGAAATCAGCTGAGCTGCCATGTAGAGGATCGGAACTTTGTATCCCAGAACCTCAGTGACCTCAAAGAGTGGGATGTCATGCCTCAGCAGACAATAAGTCAACTTGTGAACAGTATGAGACGTCGTTGTCAAGCTGTAATTGATGCTCAAGGGCACATGACACGTTACTGAGACACTGACATTTTTTGTTGGGTTATACCCACCACTGTTGGCTTTTCTTTCAATAAATAGTTTGAGATGAGGAAATCACCACTACATGCTTCTACGTAAATGCCCTACTTTTATGATATAATCAATGTAGCGTGAACTTTTTAAGTTTTGCATAAATTTCACCCGAAAGGAAAATATCCCTATCTTTTTGTGAGGTGTGTGTGTGTGTAGTTTACTTAGAATACTGGCTTTGATCACTCTGTATTGTAAATAGCATTAAACCCCAATATATTTATATTACCCTAATATTGTTTCTTTTGTTGTTTACTAAGTTAATGTATTACTAACTAAGAACCAAAACCCAGATTATTCTGAACATAAACTGTATGATACTGAATAGGAAAAAACCCTTTCTTATAAAAAGTAAGCCTTGTAATTTCATCCATAACCACATTATAATATACCATTCTAATAAATACTAAGTATTAGTGAATAAAATTATAATTTATTTATGATTATATACTGACTCAATAACATGGTGCGTGTTTACAAAGTTAAAGTACAGTTAATCCCTTTTTACAATATATTACCAATAATCAACATTAAAATCTTAAAAGCATTTACCTTTCTTTTTTGTTTACAATGTATCTCTGAGGGACATCGGGAAATATGCAGAGCAGACAAGCAGTCTGAATCAATTTTTGCCTTAATATGGAAATGTTTTGTGTTGACATGTACTGTATATGCATCACATGTAGACGTTGTTAACATGTTAAATGTTCTATTTAGAACTGAAACCTTGCTGAGTTATGATGCTTTGCGGCCACCTGCAGACCAGTGCATATTTACATATTCATCTATTCTGACATTCCTCCAAATTCAGAAATGTCACAGATGTTAACAGTTTTCAACTTATAAACTACTCTCATGTTCCATAAATATTTAATAACTTTTATTTACATTAAACATTTTTTAATCTCAGTTTACATAGTAAACCTAAAGACTGAACAGCAAAACAAAAGACATAATAAATCTGCTGAATAAATAAATGTCCATAGTCTCAGTCAGTTTGTGATTTGAGCTGTTTTGAGAGGGACTATGTTGTCCTCTTGTGGGCAAAACGAAGAATGTCACTTTAGAGACACTAACTGAATATACTGTATGTGGACACAAAACTTTTTGTTGACATCATCAGATCAGTTCAGCTCTTAATGGACTTTCTTTGGATACAGTTCATTCAGAATCAGAACCATAATTCTGTCAGCAGCTGTTATTGTCATTCTGAGAAAGGTCAGAAGGTTACAAATATTCTTTTCTGACTGGCCTCTATAACAATACACAGATCAGAACTAAGTAACATTGTTTTAAACGTATTGAAGAGATCAAAAATGCATTTCGTCATCACAGTCTGTTATGGCATCACATTTCAAAGCCGTGAACACAGAATAGTTCACATCTGCCTCTCCAAATGTCTCCATTCACTGGCTGTGGAAGCTTCTTCCTTTAACAGCATGTGGAGTTGGACATAAGACCTGGGGCTATTGAGAAAAGACTATGGCTAAGGCTATAGCCCCGTAGCCCGGCCCTAGTACCGCCCCTGATCAGAATTTCACATTTCTCAAAAAATCAATCTGGATACAAATTAGACTGGATTGGGGTTGTTGTCTGAAAATGACAAAAATATACCGATAATGGCCTGGACAGACTCATCCAAGACAGTGTCGCTTCTATTGTTGGAGGATTTCAAAAATGTGACCAGTCAGAATATTAAAGAACAAGGTGTAAGGAGAGAAACAAATGAACTACAGTCTGTAGAACTATGAAGTGCCCTTATAAGATAAGTCTAATAAAGAGGTCAATGAGTGCAAATACAATGAGTGTAGATTGTCATAACTGTAAGTCAAGTATACACACGTAAATTTAATTCCAATTCATTTAATGGTTTTAGACATTCTCTGAGAACAATGTGATGCAGAGTGATTCAGTCATATTCAGTGATTCAGCACGTGATACTGCTGATTTTAAATAAAAGAAAATACATAATAGAAATGAACAGAATCAAGATTAAAATTCTTATTTAATTATAAATAAAAACACCTTACAAAAATGACCATCATACGCTTGTGAACATTATATGTAAATTACAACATTTATTCATTAGAGGGCGCCATCTGCTCATCAATGGGCTGGTACTGTATATAATAACATTCTTAATAAAATTACATAATAAAACTCATATGCAGGCAGAGAATAGAGTGGAGGTATGAGTCATCAGCTGAATCTGCAGTCGATTACTCTGCCTGTAGAGAAGCACATTTTAAAATATATCAGCATCTCTGATCATTGATTGCTTTATTAACAGTTCAGTGAAATCTTATACTTTAAAAATGATTGTTTTGCATTATATTTGTTATAAACCAGCCTGAGTATAAGAAAATCAACATGTCTCAGGACTCATGTATAAACTGCTCCTCTAAGCAAATAATACATGTGCTGTGGTAGTCCTGTGGGGATCCTGACCATTGAACAACAAGGTGAAAGGAGGCCAATCAGAACCAGAATCTGAATCTGAATATTTGTGACCCCGCCAGGGAAATCCAGGACAAAGTCACTGGGCAACTTATTGAGATATCATGTCAATATCGTGTCACTCACATTAGCGACAAAACTTAGCCACTCAGTATTATTGCTGTAAATGAAAGATAACAGTTATCTATTGTAGTACATATTTTGATCAAAAGCAAAACTTAAATTCACAAAAAAGTTGTTTTGATAAAAACTAATTTTGAAAAAAAAAGAATGACTTTGACCTGGTTTTCCCTGGCAGGGTCACATTTATTCACCAAGTAACTGTTATACAAAGAATGTGTCTTGGTGCAGATGTCAACACAAACTACATGGAGAAACAGATATACTACAGTCTGTAGTACTACAAAAGTATACCATGCTGTGGCTTTTCTCCTTACAATTTTTTACACCACTGTGCTCTGTGTAAGCAAGACTTCATATTCAATGGCATATATGTAATAGGTAGTTAACAATTTAAAGGGAACATATTATGGGATAAACTTTTTTTAGCGTTACATTTGGGTACCTGGAGTGCTGATTCAGGATTATGTTCCATTTACTGCACATTAAGGGGACTTTTAGCTGTCCCCCCACCCGTGTGACACCACCCACAGGTTTGATCTCTGGTTGCCCATTTTATACTGTATTTACAGTACATGTAGCTGAATACAGAGAAACAAACCCTGGCAAAAACATGTACTTGAGCTTTTATCTTCAAGTAAAACCCCAGCTTCATAGAGTGAAAGTGCATTTTATGTTTATTTGAGCTACTGTGGTACTTTGTCATACAGTACTTTGGTCATACTGTGATGTTGTGCAATTTTAGTGTGCTGCAGTGAGGTTGTTTTCATAGACTGGATCTGTATCTCTAAAAGCTTGTCTGTGTGAGTTAAGTTGTAGCCTTGAGTATGAAGCTGAAGTTAACTTCTTATTCATCAGCGCCTTATTCCAACTTTCCATTCCACCTTAAATGAGGCAGCAGTGGTACCAGCAGTGGTGCATCTGAGAACTGTGTGTAAGGGAGAGAGAGTGAAAGATAGTTCGATGGAGAGACTATTAGAATTCCCAGTTCTACCTTAAATGACGTAGGATTAGGGTAATCAGTCAGTAGCACCTAACTAACTACTGCACTATTTAAGGTGGAATCTAGAATTTTTAATTACACGCTGATGAATAAGAAGCTGTCATCTTTGTTGGCTGTTTCTCAGTTGAAAATGCAGTTAATCTGATATTATTTTTTAATCTGTGATCAGTATGGATTGTTGGTTAGTGTTTGTGATTTGGGTGGTTGAGAGAGGTTGAGTTAGTGAATGAAGGCTTAGAGAGTAACAGTGAGAGCAAAGCAGTAAATCAGAGAAATAAAATTTTATGATTTAAATGTTGTGATTGTTTGGTGAGCTCTCCTGTGTCTCTGTTGCCCGTGTGTGTGAGCTCTGCCCTCTTGTGCTGAAAGAGGGGTGGGGTGAGCAGTGCATCATGTATATAAAACTTGCCTCCATAAATTAAAAAAATCCATCAAAGAAGCTTATCTAACTAATAAACCCTGAGGTATTTAGATGAAAAATGTTTCATTTAGACTCTCAGACAGCTTGTTAATGAAAAGTTAACAAGTTAAAAGCAGTATAATATGGGTTCTTTAAAAACAAAATCTAAAGTAAAATGTTCTTGCAGAACTAAATGGCTACTTTTTAAGCAGAACTTTTAATGCATTTGATTTGACATTTAATAAAGCTATTGAGATTTAGTTTTTTAATTCAAACATTAATTTAAATTAAGTAAATATTTGGTTTTGTAGGCTTTTTAGTAAAGGAGCTATAATGCTAAAGCTATTTAAAATATATTGTTATAACGACAACGGTTTTACAATATGGGGTTAAAACATTAAAATGAGTACACATTTTTATTCAAATGTTAATTGCTGTATTTTTAACTTTTTATATTTAAATCAGACTTTAATGTGTCTGGCATACAAGGGCATTACTTTTTCATTTTGACTTACTTTTATACATTAAGATCTGCTTAATGAGCAATTCAGTTAAGGAAATGCAGTTAGACTTTATTAAAAATAAATAAGTCAAATTAAATAGATTAGCTCTTAGTTTTCATCTCAGTGATCAAAATGCCCTCTGACTCTTGCGGACTCAAGATATAAAGATATAATCCGATTTCAGGTACTTTTATTTGTCAGCGAGTTAGGAGTGTGGGATTCGCTCAAGAGTTCAAATTTTGTTTCTTGCATTTAAAATGATGTGCATGGGCACCTACATAGATATATTAGAGGGGACAGCCATGGCCTTGTGGTAAGGATCTGGTCTTGTGAGCAGAAGGTTGCCAGTTTGATCCCCAGACAGTACATGACTGAAGTGCCCTTGAGCAAGGCACCTAACCCCCTAACTGCTCCCCGGGCGCCGGTGGATAAGGGCTGCCCACCGCTTCGGTAAGGTTGGCGCTGTGTAAACGGCTGCCTTGCCAGCAAGGGCTGGAACCTGAATTTCTTGAAAGGGATCAATAAAGTATATCTGTATCTGTATATTGCTGCCTGTACTGAAATATACAAATGCCTGTAGATTACAGCTCTTGTACATTGCAATAGTGAGCACAATGACATAGTCATGTATTCAGGTGAGTCTTGTACACAAACACTGCCACTAAATATGAATTTTAATGTGACTGACCACTGAGCAATAAAAATATCACGTGTACCAACTATACAAACACAAGCGTGAGAAAAGCTAACAACTTCCTACCTTCACACAGGCAGAACTACAAGATAAACAACAGTTGGTGCTGGTGGTGTGGAGGAGTGGGGGAGTGGCCACATGAGCATTTACTTTGCTTTCAACTTGTAATAATTGTACTTAGATAGAAATCAGAATTTAGGTATTTTTAAGAGGATCCTGAGCACTATGTGTAAAACTGAGGGATGACAACAAGTGATATTGATCATTATAGATTACTATAGGTGAGAAATTTAGCATTATACAGTAGATTGCTTGTTTTGCTAACATTATAGATTGTAAATTATAGACAAATAGGTAACAGTAAGCTAATAATAAATGCTGGTGTAATTAGCAAACAACTATTATCATTAGCTGGTGAATTAATCCAAGCTCTTATTTATTGTCATTGCTCAGGTAACTGTCAAAATGTAATGCAATAAACTTTACTGTTTGACATTGTCTTGTGGTGTGTTTAACTTGATTATAGTGAGTTGTGGAACACTTGACATAATGCAATTCATGTAAAATTTAGTTTCTGATTAGACTAAAGTAAATGAAAGCTTCACAGTCTAATGTGAGTTGAATACATGTGAGTTATTAAGGTGAGATTCCACCTGAGGCAAAACATTTGTGCTGCACAATGTGTTATCTTCATATTTCCTGTCAACCTTCATCATTCAGCTTTTGTTGGATATTTGAGGAGTATCATACAAACGGGCATGAATAACAATTAGCAAAGTCAGACTCACTGAAGAATATCATAGTTTCACTGATAGATTTGCTGATTCAAGACTAAGAGGTTAAAATATTAATGGTGGTCTAAGATTCAAATTGGCCACATTGTTTGGGTTTTTTTGTCAAACAAATAATCTGGTCAGTTAAGTTGGTAGACTAGCTTGGTCAAGCTGATCATGTTATTCGAGCTGGCCAAGGAGCTAAGCTATAAACATTTGCTTTCTGTTTGGTTAAAGAATATACACTGAACAGTCACAACATTAATGTCACTCACCAATGAAGTGAATATCACTTATTATGAATTCACCAAATTTCAGTCTGATTGAGCATATGTGGTACATGTTTGTTGCCAAATATCCAGGCCTCAGCAGGTCAGAAGTATTTTAGTTACTAACAGAGGACTGTCAGCATATCAGCCATATTAGCAAATTGGCTATAATGTTATGATTAATGTATAAAATACATCATTTTAAAATAAAAATACTATTTCCCTTTTTAATAAGGAGGGTGATTTGTGTGTACATTTCTGGTTGTTCTTTCATTCTTTTGTTTGCTTAGAGTTGGCTGTTTGCTTCACTTGTAACTATTATTTAATATATAAAATGTAAAATGATAGATATTATTATTATATGTGATGTGGTATCCAAGCCAACTACAACTGCACCAGTTAAGGTTTCTAAATAATCCAAAATTAATTTATTTGAACATATGTTCACACTTGCTGCCAGGAAGACTGTGAATCCATGTAAACAAGTTGTAAAAATGATATCTAGAGTATTTCATTTTCTATAAGTCTGAATATTAGACAAACTGTCTCATCTAAAGAGAAATTAGAACATAAGTAATTTTGGAACTCTTAGTGGTGAAGTGTTATATCATTTTAGAGTTTAGTGTCACAACTAGGGGACACACCCAAATGAGCTTTGACCAGTGGATTATTTGCTGTGAAAGTGTCAGGTTTGTTAATACTCACCTAGGTTTTATGATATATGCAGCCTAGCAACAAGTGTGGTGTTGATATGATCGCACCAGTCATAGTTTGCTTTAAATAAGCAGAGAATTTGTGCAGAAAGTTCTCTTTGTATGGTCACTTCAAATGTGCTAAATAAGGTGTTCGTTTGGTAATAGAGACACAATCCATGAGATGTTAGAAGAAGTAACTGGAACACTGAATATGAAAGTAATTACAAGGCACAAATGTTACCTAATATTACCCTTTTTGCAATCAAAACTCAGACCTAAAAACATCCTGGTATGTGTGGAACTGTAGACTGATGGTTAACAGTTTTTAAATAATTAAATAAGACAGAAGGTCTTGTTACCATGTAGCTTGTGGACTGTAACAGTTTCACAAATTACTTTATTTGTATTTTTATGTCTTATTACTACATACAGACATTACTGGTCATTTTTTGTTCAAGGTGTGCTTTACCTTGTACATTTCTACATATATAGGGTTATCTATATTAAGTTATCACATTTTCTCCTTTATTTTACTAGAAATGCTATTTGTGGTCAGACAAATCCCAGAAATGGCTTCCAATGATGGTGAAGTTGCCCAAGGTTTGTGTTATTATTTTCCATGAAGTGATAGGCTGTTGTGTGTTATATGTCAAACATATTATTGCAACATAATAACCTGTTGACAGTTTATTTTAAATATGGCAAGTAATTATGTAAGATTTGAGGTTTGAGAAGCTGCCGATGATTGATAGCAGTGAGATGGTTAATGTGTAACATTTATATTACCCCTTTTCATTCACACCCTCATTTCATTAAGAATTAACCTCGTGCCCCTCCCACTCATCAATATAAGAGTGTGGGAGATTTACACTTTCACCGTCTGTCTTAGCCTCCTCCAGTGAGTTCCCTTCATCCCTGCCCTCGGCCTATCTTGCTGTCTCTTATTTCTCATCTACTTGTTGGTAATGTCCACTATGAAGAGAACAACAAAGTCTTTCTCATCATCATCAGCACAGAGCAGCTATGGCTACAGAGCCTCCAGTCCTTTCATCAAAAACTACTCCATGCATAGCTCATCTTCAGGCTACTTCAGTGGGGCAGGTTGGGGTGCTGGTCCCACTGTGTACCCACAAATATCGGCTGTCACAGTCAACAAAAGTCTCCTGGCTCCCTTGAACTTGGAGATTGACCCTGAGATCCAGTCCGTCAGACTTCAGGAGAAAGAGCAAATCAAGGTCCTCAACAACCGCTTTGCCTCTTTCATTGAAAAAGTAAGATATACAACATTTACACAGACATTTAGCTTTTTTTCTTATGTCATTTGTGTCTTTGTTTTTATTTAGATTTTTCTGTTTTCCCTTTGCTTTTTCTAAATGTATATTACTAACAAATGTGTGTGTTTATGATTACCACTATCCAAATGCAAGTTTGCACTCAAGGGGTGTGTTGTGATTAGGTGTGTGAACCAGGGGTTCAAAAAGTACAGTGAAACTGAAAAAAAAAACATATCAAAATGAGCAGCAACTTGAGATAAAAGGAACATTTCTAGAATGTGTAGTTTGTACATAAGGTACATGAGTGTAAAGCATTTACCACTTTGTAATGTTGCCATTCCTTCTCATAATGCTTAAAAGACATTTTGCCACCAAGTATGCCAAGTGATTAAGTGTTTTCAGGTGTTATTTTGTGCCATGCTTCCTGCAAGCATGTCTTAAGGTGTGAAACGATACGGGGTTGTCATTGTCACATTTTTTGTTACAATAGGACAGTCCATTACTCATACCCTCTTCTGCAGCCATGCCATTGTAATTTGTGCAGCATGTGGTTTCACATTGTTTTGTTGAAAAATCCCTGGAAAAGATGTCATTTTGAAGGCAGCATTTGTTGCTCTTTAAATAACTTTTTTGCCAAGGGCCCTAACACTACCCCACTCCATGACACACCCTGACTTTTGGAGATGTTGCTGATAACAGTCTGGACGGTCATTTTCATCTCTGATCTGGAACACACTCTGTCCATTTCTTCCAAAAAAAGATCTGTAATACTGATTTGTCTGACCACAATACACATGTCCATTGTGTGATGATCCACTCCAGATGATTCAGGGCCATAGAAGTCATCTCTGCTTGTGGACATGGTTAACACAAGGCTTCACAGTGAAGTTTGCAGTGGCATTTATGAATGTAACTCCATATAGTAGTGCTTGACAAAGATTTGCCAAGATTCAAGATTAATGATTACAATCACTTTTTGACATAATCTGTTTGAAAAAACTCTTATTTAGTTGCTGTTTTTTTAAATAATTACTAGCCATAAACTGTGCCCATCCCAACCTATTTTGGAATGTGTTACAGGCCTGAAATGCAGGAATGGATGTATAGTAACAAATGAAATTAAACTGCCCAGACAAAACATAGTTTCTTGGGTTCATAGTATCTGCAATGAAATAGTCAAGTGAATTAGTCAAATGTAAGAAAAATAAAGATATAAATGTTAGAAATGTTTCTTTATTCGCATTGTCCATACTGTCCCAACATTTTCTGATTTGATATAATAATTTCAATAACTACCATTCCTAATATTCAAACTTTAGTATTATTTGACTCTCAGTACAATCTGTCATTCTAATGAAATAATGTAATGTAACATTTAGAGTGAATCTGCCAGCTATGCTGAGATATATTTTCTTATTGTAGACACTCCTTCCAATTTATTGACTGTTAAAGGCTTAACAATTTTAACATTGTAAAGTCACCCTGTTGGTTCCCCACACCCTGAAAAGTTTGATGACCTGCCTAAAGTGCTAATGTTCACTTTGTCATAAACACACCTTTTTCATATCAGCTTCAAAGCACTACTCATGCATGCTTTCACACACATTTTTCTTGTTTCTCTATACAATAAACTCCACTGATACCCTGCCAGTAAGGAGAGGCCAATAGATAACAAATTCCACTGTAAAAGATTATCTCGTTTCCAAGAATGAAGATAGTTGTTACCAGAGGATTCCCTTTTCATCCATAACCCAGAACATTACACTGTGAATCCACCCATCTCACTACTGATTAGCCTCTCAATCACTTAACACTTCTGTTTATCTCACCATTTTTCTTTTCTATTAATGTCTCTCACTGTACTTTTTGGCAAATCTTGATTTTTGAAAGAAATATATCATTGCATACCAGTAGAGGGGAGTACTGTTATGATTTACAGTTTGATTCAGTGACTTTTTGAATTATACTGGAAGCCAAAATAATCTTAGCCAATATTTCCAGTCCAGTCCTTATGGACACCAGATAATTTATATTTGTGCACTCTCAGGTTCCAAATCATGTCTATGAAGAAATCATAAACACAAAATACCTTCTACAATTGTGTTGGGACTTGTCACAGAACAAAATGTTACTGAATTGTGAAGCACATGTGCATATTTATGAGATGAGATACACTTGTTTATTTCCAGTGGTGGAAAATGTACTTAGAACTGTAAAATTACTGGTAATGAAGTTATAATTTACATGACTACACATGAAAGTATTAAGAAAGAAAATTACTAAAGTAAGATTAAATATGTTTTATCAAAAAACAAAAAAACAAAAAACAAAAAACATTGGGATATTTTGTGGGTATTCACAATATGTATTGTTTTAGCGTGGCTATATCCTGTGCAATCAAGAAGCGGAACATATTGAGTAAAAGAGTAAATGTGTAAAAATAACTAGAGTATAACTACTATGAATTAAATCTATTTATAAGTAATGCTACAGTGAAGTCATGTAATTTTTTTTACTTAAAAATGTTTCCACCTCTATATATTTATAGCACTTGCTGCTTTTACAAACTAGTTATTGATTGTAATACACATATATGTAACATGTTTACAGGAAAAGGAAAAATAATTTTAACTTTTTGTGGAATTAAAAGTTTTAAAAGTATGAGTTGTATAAAAAAAAAGTTAAATATGGAAATAAGCCAAGTTTATGTCATGAGCCAGGTAGTTAGCACCTCTACAATCTTTACTTGTTTATTTCTACTGCCAGTTGTTTGTATTTTTCTAAAGTAAATGTGATCCTCAATGACTAGACTAAGAACCACTGCCCACTTTCCACAGGTGCGTTTTTTGGAACAACAGAAAAAAATGTTGGAGACCAAGTGGGCCCTTCTGCAGGAGAAGACCACCATAAGCTCCAGAGCTGATGCCATGTACGAGGCCTATATTGTTGACCTGCGCAGAAAGCTGGATGGCCTGGGAAAACAGAAAGTACGTCTGGAGTCTGACCTGACCAACATGAAGGGCGTGTTGGAGAACTTTAAACTAAAGTATGTACAATTAACACTCTTACCAGCCAGCACTACCTAAAATATACAGTGGTGCTTGAAACAGTAATATGTAGTATGTTGTGTATTATGGGCATACAGTCGTGCTTGAAAGTTTGTAAACACTTTAGAATTTTCAATATTTCTGCAGAAATATGACCTAAAACATCATCCAATTTTCACACAAGTCCTAAAAGTAAATAAAGAGAACCAACAAGTTAAACAAATGAGACAAAAATATTATACTTGGTCATTTATTTATTGAGGAAAAAAATCCAATACGACATATTTGTGAGAGGCAAAAGTATGTGAACCTCTAGTATTAGCAGTTAATTTGAAGGTGAAATTAGGGTCAGGTGTTTTCAATGAATGAGATGACAATCAGGTGTGAATAGGGACCCTGTTCTATTTAAAGAACAGGGATATATCAAAGTCTGCACTTCACAACACATGACTGTGGAAGTTTATCAATGCAGGAATAAATGAGATTTCTGAGGATCTCAGAAAAAGAGCTGTTGATGCTCATCAGGCTGGAAAAGGTTACAGAACCATCTCTAAAGTGTTTGAACTCCACCAATCCACTGTCAGACAGATTGTGTACAAATGAAGGAATTGAAGACCATTATTACCCACCCCAGGAATGACTGACCAGCAAAGATTACTCCAAGAGTAAGGCATATAATAGTCTGTGAGGTCACAAAGCAACCCAGAGTAACTTCTAAGCAACTGAAGACCTCTCCCACATTTGCTAATGTTAATGTTCATGAGTCCACCATCAGGAGAACACTGAACAACAATGGTCTGCATGGCAGGGTTGCAAGGAAAAAAACACCACTCTCTAAAAATAACATTACTGCTCATCTGCAGTTTGCTAAAGATCACGTGGACAAGCCAGATGACTATTGGAAGAAAGTTTTGTGGAAGGATGAGACCAAAATAAAACTTTTTATTTTAATGGAAAGCGTTACGTTTGTAGAAAGGAAAACACTGCATTCCACCATAAAAACCTTATCTCATCTGTGAAACATGGTGGTGGCAGTATCATAGTTTGGACCTGTTTTGCTGCATCATTGATGGAATAATGAATTCTCAATTATATGGGATAAAACTAAAGGAAAATATCAGGATATTTGTAAGTGAACTGAATCTCAAGAGAAGGTGGTTCATGCAGCAAGACAATGACCCTAAACACACAAGTCGTTCAACCAAAGAATGGTTAAAGAAATTACCGGAAATGTTTAGTTTCACCAGATACTGAAAGCAAAGGTTCACATACTTTTGCCAGTCACAAATAGGGCATATTGGATCATTTTCCTAAATAAATAAATGACAAAAGTATACCATTTTTGTTTCATATTTAACTGGGTTCTCTTGATCTACTTTTAGGACGTGTGTGAAAATCAGATTTTTCTGATCTGTTTTAGGTCATATTTATGCAGAAATATAGAAAATTCTAAAGAGTTCACAAACTTTCCAGCACCACCTTATGTGAACTGAGATTTGGTTTCAGCATACTTTTGTATATGTGCTTCTCTCAAAGAAAGATGAGCAAGCTTCAGTTAAGACTTGGGCCCTACAAAAAAATACTTATTAAAAAAGCATGAAAATGCTTGTAAAAATGTCATTTTTTAAATGTGAAGTGTTCAGATGATTTACTTCTTATAAATGTCACCTGCCTCCCTGACAGATATGAAGAGGAGATCAGTAAACGTGCTGAGGTTGAGAACAACTTTGTTCTCATCAAAAAGGTGAGTCCCAAAAATTGGTGGACCTCCAGTGGTCACTTTTTGTTAAACTGAATGTCTGCTTAGTGTGCTGACAATATAGATGAGGGAAGAAAATACCCAGATGACTGTATATGTTTCGAAACATGTCCTTGTTTTTCAGGATGCTGATGACGCATTCCTTGCTAAGATAGAGCTGGAGGCTACACTGGATGGCCTGATGGATGAGATTGAGTTTCTAAGACAGATCTATGAACAGGTAAATTTTTATTTGCTACCTTTTCAGTCTTTTGACACATGAAAGTCAGTCGGTCAATACATTTTATTTGCAATTTAAAAATATTGAAACAAATCAGTCACCAACTCTTGTCTTGAGCATTTGTATTTGTGTGGAAAATCTAATTCACTCTCTAAAACATGCCAAAATGGTTCTTTGCAGGATGCCATAGAAGAACCACTATTGGCTCTTTAAAGAGCGGTTCAGTTGATTTATAAAATTTAAATATATTTGAGTTGTGTGTTTGAACATCTAATTCAAAGTGTAAGTATTCTCCACATAACATAACGGTTCTATGACCTAAATTCTTTACATTATGTGAATGCCTTTTAAATCTTTTAAAGGTTCTCAAATTCACAAATGTCTTTTTCATCTGTGGTTCTTTATGTGGTTCTTCTGTTGCATTATTCCTTTTATGGCAACTTCATTTTAAAGAGTATTCCAAACTACAAATGATCTAGACGTCTTCAGAAGTTCTTGACTAGGTGGTTCAGATTTGTTTGTGTAAAAGTGAGGTGGGTGTGGGCAGACTGGAACTCAACTTTACAAGTAGATGCAAAAGAATAAAGTTGGTGTCTAAGGTTTTTATATCCATATTGGCATATGTTTGAACTCTATGCTAGAATGCTAAAAAGTAAACACAAATATCCATATGTTAGTCATCCATTACTTTATCCATGCAAGTAAAGGAAGTTTTGTATGTAGAATGCTGTCAAAACTCTTAACTTACCTCTTTCTCTTCATTCACCTGTACAGGAGCTACATGAACTGCAGTCTCAAATCAAGGACACCTCAGTAATTGTGGAGATAGACAACAGCAGGAACCTGGACATGGATGCCATTCTGGCTGAAGTGCGTGCCCAATACGAGGACATCGCCAATCGTAGCCGCGCTGAGGCAGAAAGCTGGTACAAACAGAAGGTACGAGAGCTGTGCTGATACAGCCAAAAGTACATTTGACTGCATCTTACCATGCAGTAAATGTTTGTGAGATTATCATATTATGAAGTTTGGCATTAAAAATCTTTCTTTGTGCCTTTAAGTATGAAGACCTACAAGTGACTGTCACCAAACATGGTGACAACCTGAAAAGTGCAAAAGTTGAAATTGCTGATTATACCCGCAAAGTCCAACGTATACAATCTGAGATTGATGCTGTCAAGGGACTGGTAAGAGATTCTTTTAGAGTAAAACTCTTCCTAAAACCTTTAATCTGTTTCCCATGGGAGACATTAGTCTACACTTTCCACAGAGTCCACAGTTTTGATAACACAAACTGATTGTTTTTGTTCACATATAGTAATGCATCAAAAAGCTAGAATATTGTGAAAAAGTTAATTATTCAAAATTTTATTCAAAAAGGTAAACTGCCTGTTACACTTGAAGTGACATTTCTAGTTTTTTAAAATGTTGATCAGTATGGCTTATAGCTCGAGCATCTCAAATTATTAGAATGTTTAATTGTGTGTTTGAGTAAATTGATTATATGATGTATAAATACCAGGTATCTCTCAGGCTACAACTGCCACATTCCTTATATCCGGCCACACCTGAACCAGAGACAATAAGTGTCTTACCTAACCTAAGAAGAAAAAGAACTGGGCTGTTGCTCAGTGGTCCAAATTCCTCTTTTCAGATGAAAATAAATGTTGCATTTATTACACTATAGTCCAGAGGAAGAGGGGAGAGGGCACAACATACAAGTTGTTTGAAGCCCAGTGTGAAGTTTCCACAGTCTGTGATGTCTTGGGGTGCCACATCATTTGCTGGTCCACTGTCTTATCAAGTTCAAAGTCAGTGCAGCTGTCTACCAGTATATTTTAGAGCATGCTTCCATCTACTGACAAGCTTTATGGAGATTTCTTTTTTCAGCAAAATTTAGTACCTGCCCACAGTGCCAAAACTACTACTGATCATGATATTACTATGCTTGATTGTCCAGCCATCCCATGAGCTATAAGCCATACAGGACAACAAGGGATATATATATATATAGTGTACAAGAGTGTAACAAACACTAGATCACAAGTAATATCTTAAAAGTAAAGTGTAAATGATTGAACTGAATGGAGAAATTTACTTTGGACACCAGTGCAATGTAACCATCTCTGAATGGAGAATATCAGTGCTAATAATATTTTATTTTTTTTAGCGCTCTAATCAGGAGTCTCAGATCACAGAGGCAGAGCAGAAGGGAGAGGCAGCTTTGAAGGATGCTAGGCTCCGCATTAGGGACCTGGAGGATGCCCTCCAGAAAGCTAAGCATGACATGGCCAGACAGGTGCGCGAATACCAGTCACTAATGAACATCAAACTTGCACTGGACATTGAGATTGCCACCTACAGGAAGCTGCTGGAGGGAGAAGAAAGCAGGTAGGAAGCAGTGCAATGCTTTGAGATCTTTTGATAAATGTTGTACATTCAAAAGTTCTTTGGTGAATGTTGTATATGCAGAACCATGACAACTTAATGATAATTTGTTCTAAATGGATCTTTGAAGAACATTTTCAAAATGGTCATCACCAAAAAAGATTCCACTACAAGTGAAGAAACATGTAATAAGTAACAATAATTAATTAATATTAATAATAATATTTCTTTATTCTTGTTTTTTTTTTAGATTGGCACTAGGAGTCCAATCCATTGTTATCTCCAGACAGAGCTGTGAGTATCTATCTATCTATCTATCTATCTATCTATCTATCTATCTATCTATCTATCTATCTATCTATCTATCTATCTATCTATCTATCTATCTATGTATCTATTAGTTTATCTGTCTGTCTGTGTGTGACTGTCTGTTATGATTGCACTCTTTCTTAACTTAGCTCTCACTTTGTGTCCCTCAGCTGTAAATTACCAGCCTCACCTGCTGGAAAGCAGCATTGTCTCAACCCACAGTGCTGGGACTCGTCCTCAGATTGCTGTGTGTGACTTTGGCACTACTAGCTCCTCCAATACCACTACTATTACCCAAACCAAGAAAACTATTGTCACATCTCAGGAGACCAATCTGCTGACTCGTAAGGTGGATGGGAAAGCAAATGCTGAAGAAAACCTTAAGATTACAGAGTAGTGATTTCATTCAGCTTATTAAAATGGATGTTTGGTAAACTGAGAGATCATGTGCTTGGATCAGAGGTTACTCACCAAACCTAACATAATAACATCTGTGGAGTAGATGTAATGAAATAATACTCTAGACACAGTCCCAAAAGCCATTATTTTTTCTCTCTAAGAAAATCTTGTCATCATAATAGACGACATAGGACAAATACTTGGTATTACACATATAGACAGTCATTTCTGTAATAATTATTTACCAAACAGCAGTTATGCCATTTGTTTTCATACCTCTTACCTCACCAAAAATGTTGGCCCTCTGTTACTTGTTCCATGTAAGAAAGCAAGTAGTTTGTTCTTGATTGTTCTTGGAACATCTGTAACACTGAACAACAGCTTGTACCATTATAGTACCCAGCAATAAAGTTGTCTTCAGGGACACACCATTGTTGTCTCATTTTTCTTTTTTTTCTTTTTAACATTCAGTTTGAATGATGCCTTTGATCAGTCAGTGGTAATTAATGAACTGATTTACATTTACATTCAGTACAGTATATTTTACAGGTGACAGACCATTTTGAGTAGACAATTCATTGCATGTTTATTTGAGGTCCAATGTGATGAAATGTGTATACTGTGTTATTTTAATTTGCAATAATCATTACAAAGTAAAAAACTAATTTGTATTTCAGCTAATAATCCAATTAAACTTCTGAAAACCATGTTTAAATATTGCAATTCAATCTGTTTTGCCATCAAATACAATTTTTATGAAACTAAAATAATTATTTGGACACGCAATAAACATACCTTAGTCAGTTTATATTAATCACTTTTCATAATAATAATAATAATAATAATAATAATAATAATAATAATAATAATAGTAACAACAACAACAACAACAATCAGTTGCCATCCCCCTTTGTTTTCAACTAGCTACCACCCTAACATCATGAGGTAGCAACCCAGGAGCTAGCTTAGCTGCTGGCTGACTATTTTTGCTAAACAGTTAACCTTAGCTACTGTACTATTTCTATACTTTCTGTTGTTTCACAATAAAAGTCGTTATATAAAGCATATAATCTGTTGTAAATTTGTTTTATTGAGTGTCTGTTAGCTTACTAAATGTTTCAGTAAATATTTTATCAAAAAGCCTTTGAATGCTAGTTGAGAAGTCTGTTAGCATATTAGCCTGTTAGCTATTTTAGCTTTTGAAGTGGTTGTTAAAGCTGAACTGCATTTAGTTGTAATGTCAGACTTCACATACACACTAAATATTTCTGTAAACATAGACATTTATGCTGCTCTAACAAGCTTAGTCAAAAATGGGCCACTCTTAGAAAAAAATATTTGACACATACAGTATGTAAAGGCTGTAAAAGTCATGTTAGCACACAGAAACCCCAAGAAAACATTTTCTTTTTTTCAACATTGTTACAATCTTGTCAGAGTAACATTGTAGATTGCATGCTGACAACATTGTAACTTTTAAGCTGCATTCATGTTGACATATTAGTTTGCTGTCTTTTTATAATGTCAGTATCTACTTAATGTTTCCAGAAATGTTACAGCTTTCTGAGGGGTTGTCAGTCGTACATTGTCAGGTAACACAAATGCTTAATGCCTAATCAAAATCTTCCAATTTGTCTGTGAGGAAAGTATATGTAAAAAATCAATTTTGGATCCATATGTTCAAATAATCAAGTTCAAGAGGTTTTATTGTCATTTCACCTATATACAGTGAAGTGCATAATGAAACAAGTTAACGTTCCTCCAGGACCAGGGGCAACACAAAACACAAGACATCTGACAACATACAATAGTATGCAGTGGTACTGGACTTATACTATAGTACAAGCTCTCTGATTGGAATGAGGCACCATTATGGGACAGGACAAATGTGGAGATGTCAGTACATAGTATTGAGTGATTGACTGGTAGGGAGCAAAATTCCAGGCTACATTGTTTGTGTATTGTGCAAAGTGTAAATGTGCAGATTATTCAGGTGTGCAAATACTGCAGTGTGCAAAAGTGCAAATATTGCAATGAGTGGGACAGTTTACCGTGATGTGCAAATGTGCAGTGGTATTTAGTCTTTGAGAGTCTGACAGCCTAGGGATGAAACTGTTGGATATCATCATATCAATAAGGTTCATTTGTATTGATAAAATAAAAATATCATAAAATATGTTGGCCAAGTACTGAAAATTGAAAACTGTGTAAATAATGTACACCAGCAGAAAATACTGATTAGTCTCAGCATTTGAAACCTTCACTGTGTTTTGTTTATGTAATGCTTGTGAGCCAACTTAAAGATATTGTCAGATTGTGTTTGGGAGTCTACTGGAAATGAAAAAACCCCAAAATATTTAAAAATGTTTTAAAAAATGAAACATTATGAACAGAAGTATAGTAAATCAGTGAAATGTCTACTTAGTGAGGATAAGAAAAGTGTTGGTAGTTATATAAAATAATATTGCTTTTGGTTTCTTGAGCTACTCATAGATTTGTATTAACATGCATAATAAAATATCTGACTGCAGACTGCAAAGATTTTTTTAAAGAACTGTTCTATTGCTGTATATCCAAGGAAATTATAAGCATGCACTGCCTTCTTCAAACAGAAGAGGGAGCACAAAGAAAACACTTAGAAAAAACAGGATTTCTTAAGATACCATTTAAATTGCATTATTTAAGAGTCAAATCATTTGTTTACTAAAACACTGAAAAATACTTTAACTTTTATGGACATTCAATGTTTATAATTGTCTATAAATAATCAAATCATAAGCAAATCAAACAGTGTCATTTTAGTTTATGCAGATTTTATCCGTTATTTGCTCACCTGAAACAGCCTTTCCTAATGAAATGTTAAAATCCTGAGCATATCTTTTTCCAGCTAGCTCCCTCCCCCTTTTTTCTGAGACTTTTTTAGCCCTTAACTGAACTGACATTTTATAGAATTAGTTTTGAGACGAATTAGTTTTGTTTCTATAATTTCAGGCAGAAATCTTCTTAATTCCCATTTTCTGGTCATATATTTGAAAATAAATAATTATTATTACGTTTTTACTTATGTCAAACTTATGTTTGATTACATAAAATATGTTATAAAATTCTATAGACCTGTAGGCTTATTGTTCAGTTATGAATCTTAAAGAGCCCATAATCATGGAAAACTGCATTTGCCCTGCTTTTGAAATATGTGATGAAGCATGTAAATAGTTTCAAAACATGCCATTCACCCCCCAATCCACAAAGTCCGTATATGGATATGAACCTTTCTCAGTGTTTCTGTATCCAGAGAAATCAGATTCATGGATTGTTAGTCACCTCGTGTAATATATTTTAAAACTTATTTTGCAACAGATCTTGTTGTGCAAACTTGCTGCAAACTCAGAATATCTTTTGACTGCAGAGAACATATTTCAACACTCAGTGAGCAGTGATCCTCAGGGAAAAATATTAAACATCCATGATTTTCATCCATGACTATGTCTCTGCAGGTGTGCATATATGTCTATGCAGGATTCACAATACTTAGACATTAAAAGATCAGAATATGTTTAAATAATACAATCAGGAATAACAATGGGAAACACAATAAAATGCACATGAGGGCATCCCTAATTAATTAAACATGTCAAAAGTTCATGCAGGCTTATTATTGTTTACTGGCAAAAGCACTTGCGTTTTTGTTGCTAAAAAGCATTGCATTGCTTGAATTGAGAAGGGAAGTTCCCTAAATAGTAAGTAGTGTAATTATTATTTTAGATTTGCACTGCCTTAAGCCTATAATTACATTAAGGAAAGTGTGAGCACATGTTTGGCAAGAATGCAACTTGCTGAAACAGTGAAGAAAGACAAAAGCTCAAAAATAACTACAAAATTCTTCACATGTTCATGATTGATTAGGTCAGTGATTTTGGAGTGGAGGGTGTCCAGTGTTTGCTCAAGTGTTCTGACCTGTTCCAGAGACTCCACCTCAAAACCCACCCAACTGGCCTCTGGGGTAAGTGGTTGAGTAACTTGCTTTTGAGAATCCTGTGCAAATTTATTCACAAAGTAAAAAAATGCTGACCAGCAAGACATCGCTCTTTTTTGCAATTTTTGCCCCCCCCCTCTATCTATCGACCTATCTATCTCTGCCTCTATCGCTCCCTTACAGCAAGTTTGAACAAGCCTAATCCCCACCAGTAGTAACAGAAACTCAGGGGATTAGCAAGTACACACACTTTCTGCAGATAATCAGGGGTTAACATTTTTTTGCCAGTAATTCGTAGAAACTGTAACATTATACATTCAGTGGTCATACAACACAGTGAATACACACAGAACATATACATTATAGAACTATAAATTATATAGACAATAACAACATATGAGTGTGCTGAAGCTAATAATAAAAAAATGTAACCTAATATTATATAAACTAGCAGTGCATATTAGAGCAACAGCATGGTAATTAAGAATGTAACAGCAACTGCTTGAATTCTTCCCAAATAGAACATATGGTCATAAAACTCAAATGTGATCATTAATGAAACAGAAATATGTTGTGCAGTGCAAATAAAGAGAGTCTGTCAAGTTGCCAGGCAGAGGGTAGAGAGTAATAAGTTGATGAGGAACCATGCAGTTTAAGGAAAAGGCTTTGTTGTATCTGAAATCAATGGCAGGTTGACAAAGAATTGGGCTCTGGCTGAAGGGAATTTGTCCATTTCTGCATAAATAAATCTTTAAGATGTAGACATTCAGAGTGATTTGATGGGAAATGCTCCATTCTTAAAGTGTTGTTCATAGTGGTGTTTATAAAAACCCAACATTCAGATCATATAATGTCTCTAATTATTACATGAAAAGATTACAAATATACTGGCTGAGACATTGTTTAATAGTAGTTATGAGATGTTTTTAACTTATAAAAAACTTTTACTTGCCAAATGTTGGTTAGTATCTAGACAATACTGCTCAGACTGAGCACTACCTTTTTCTACCTTTATTAGTATTGAATTGCAGTTTTAAGGTTTACATAAAGTGCATCAACACTCATCATTGCTTTATTTAACATCTGAACTATCCAGAAAGTTGGAATAATTAATAGAATTATCCTTAGAGGGTTAGTTTGTGATATTAGTGCATCCTTTGATATTGTAAATTCATGATAATAGTTCAATAATATAAAGGAAAAAAGCCCTAATTATATTCCCAACTATATACTGTATATATCTGCTGTAGTGTGTTTCAATGTGAGATGTTGGGATTTTCTTTCCAGATAATAAAACTGGTTAGACAATCTCAGTGGTGCCTCTGTACAGTGTGATGAGCATGGGTGTGGACACTTGCTCTGTGAGGAAAATGAAACTATTTGGCAAAGTCTGAGAGTATCAACAACAGGGTTGAACAGCTCCTCATTCTGAAGGCCCAGATACCAGCATGGTTTGGAGATTTTCCTTATCTTAACACATCACAAAACATGCCAAATTACTGAAAAGACATAAGTTGAATGAGTTATATTTGAACTGAGAAATCACCAGAATATGCAGGACCAAGTCACTCAGAGGTCAATCTGCCTCACCCCTTAAAAAGGCATTCTGTGATGTGCACCATGATGTTCCTGATTGTCTCCATGTTGAAGTCATTAATGCTCAGCAGGGAATGATGAGTATGAGTCCTCCAACAGTAAATAATCATATCTTTTGTTTCATGCAAAATACAATTCGAGCATCTAGGTTATTCACGTACTTGCTAATATACTAATCAGTCACACAGCAAGCAAAAATGCAGATTTTTCATCGAGTAAGATGCATTTTACAAATGAAGATTCCTAAGCAGTTGTAACAAAAAACCTTTGATTGGTACACTGCAAAAAATATTGAAAAGTGAAAAGTCTCAAAACTAGACAGCGCATCTTAACATTTTTCAGTAGGAGATTAAGAATGTTATAGAATTATTTAACCATCAGTCCATCGATCTATTTTCTTTCAAGCAGAGGTGATTGCTCTAAGACTGCAAGGGAAGCTCAGCTTCCCCTAAAATGTCAAAAAATAAGTGATCAATAAAATACTGTTGTGTGTACATGTCATTGACT